>CH001841.1:1672499-1683565 GCA_000149265.1 Ciona savignyi | reverse complement strand
GCAATATGTTTGCAAATAAAATAATTTTCTTAGTACAAAAAATATTTCAACTTCATGAGAAGTAAATAAAAACAAACAGTCTTTGATATGATGGTATGGATATCACACTTATTAATTACTGATGATACAAGTCAGTATTTAACAGCATTTGAAAAGTAATAACCATGTCTAACTACAGTTGTAATTTTAAAACACTTTTTGCTTATTACCATCAACAATTCCTTTTTTTTTACTTTATCTTACTTCCAAACAAATATATTAGTTAAATATTGTTGATTTCAGATCAAATGGAAACCTTGTAACAGATGGAGAGATTCAGAATGCTTTACAACAAACTGTTAATGTAATAGGTGGACCTGGACATAACTTGCGTAAGTTTAAAATTTTGTTGTGAATTTGCTATCATTTTATTATTTTAAACATATTTTTTATATTAAAAAATTCTTCATATTACTTCCTTAAACTAGTTTTGTAGCATGGTAATGTATTTTCACATGCGGCATTTGGTGAAAAAAAATTGACTCTAGTTTGTTTGTATGATTTTTACTTGGATTAATTTAAATATTAGTGTGGCTAAGGCACTTAGCGTATGTCACCTTCACCTTGTAAAAAATTAGTTAAATAAGATAGAAGGAATTGTTTAATCATATGACATACAAGATACAGTACAACTGCAATAATACCATTATCCAACCGGTCAGCCTGGTGGGTTAGAGCAACGCCTTTCAACTGATAGGTTGCAGATTCGAAACTGGTCGCTAGCTAGTCGGCTGTTGTAGTTGGGCAAGGCGCTTAATGGACATTGCCCGAACCTAGCGGATTAATGGCTTTTACTAAATTGAAGAAACGTGCATATCATACTTAACATATTGCAATAGCTCCGGTAACCCAACAGTGGGCATGAGGTGATCTGACGATTGCCCGTGTGTTAACCCGCGTGGTTTTCCCATTCACAGGGATAAACATAAATATATCCTATCCTCTTCGTTTATCCGATGGTGGGCATGAGGTAATTGATTGATTTAAGATGATAGAGTTGTTGCGTTTTTAAATTCACACTGACATAATATAAATATTCTATTCTACTTTGCGGTTACGAAATGAAAGTCAAAAGCAATCTCAGACTATCATATGGCCACATTTTCTACAATAATTCATTTTACTTAGTTTTAGTTTTTGTTGTAATTTGATAAACCTTTTACATTTAGTCATGGTAAAATCAATTTTAATGGTTCGTGGTGGTGATTAATCCAAGAGGGGAGAACTTAACCAGTTTCTAAACTGTTTTTCACAACTGGTTATACATCTCCCCGCACAGTTTTTTAATGTTATTTTCTTTCCAGCCACCCCATTCCCAATGCTACCAAAAGCAAACACCACATCACCCAGCACAACACCAACCCCATCAACCACAACTGGACCATCAAATAACCATCCCCAAGTTGAAAGGTCATTGGGAGCTATCGCTACATTCAGCGAACAGATCACCTGCCAATTACCAAACTTCTATAAATATCGATATGACGGTGTGAATGAAATATCTGATGGAGGCTTTGATATGTACGATGGTGGAAACCAGGTATAATTATCTTTTTATTTATAAAAATTTATTAATATTTTTTCCTCGTTTAGTTTATTAGTTTTTCCATGGTAAAAACCACATAATTGCCAAATCTAATGAATAATTAAAGGTTTGCAAATTAAAAAAAGTTTTTTTTGGGGGCAGGGAAGGTAAAATCACCAATCACCTAAAAGGTTACTTAGATATTTTCATTGTTATTTGATCTGAATGCTCATGTTTAGGTGTTCACAATGAAACTACTTATATTTGCATGCTTATTAAATGAGTTTTATTTAGATTCACTTTGGAAAAGGCAACCAGCTTACAAGAGCAGCATACAACTCAACTTACAGGTAACTTGTCCTTTAAAAAATGTATCCAAGTTTGTAAAACAAAAATTATCTTCACCAGTTTTGGAGACTACACATTTTCAACTTTGGCAACTTATCCATTTTCTGCATTGATGTGGATTGATGGGAACACTAATGGAGATAATTACACCATTGAGGTATTGTACTTGTAGTATAAAGCAAATGTTGTAAATACTAGGATAGGATAGGATATTCATGTTTATCCCCGTGAATGGGAAAACCAAGGGGGTTAACATACGGGCAATCGTCAGATCACCTCGTGCCCACCGTCGGGTTACCGGAGCTATTGCATTGTGTTATGTATGATAGAAACGTTTGTTTAATTTGGTAGAACCCATTAATCTGCTGGGTTCAGGCAATGTCAGTAAAGTGCCTTGCCTAAGGACACAAACGTCTAGCTAGCGACCAGTTTTGCACCTGCAACCTTTCAATTGAAAGGCGACGCACTTAACTGCCAGACTTACTGGCCGGACAAACTAGAGTTGGAATTTGTGCAATTCTTGATTTTAGTTTTTCCTTTTAATCGATTCCACTGTAATATTTTTTCTCCTGGTTTATTCTCTTTCTCCAACAAAGGTTCGTTCAAACACTGGAGCCGATGGAAATGGAATAACAACAAGAAATTCTGGGTGGTTTTATCCCGGCAATTATCTTATATACTATGAGACATTTCAAATCTATGGCACCAGTGACCCTACCATATGTGAAGTATTCTTTCACATTGATAGTTCTGTAAGTAAATTTCTTTTTGTTATGTTATAGATACAAATAAAAAGTTTACTAAATGTTGAAGTAATGTGAATAGAGACCAAACTTCCTTTGCAGCCAAACTTATAAAACATAAACCATCAGTTAAGTTTTGCTTTGATTATCTGTCCAGTTAGCTAATGTAAAATTGCTTTTTTTTACTAAGTAGAAGGTTATCTGATTAAAATCGACCACCTTGAATTTGTCCCCAGACATTTAACTAAACGTTACAGTGTTTCAGCTTTGTGTTTTTAATTTTTTTTGTTAAAACTACATACAACATAAGGTATATTACCAAGCGTGTTTATGTAACTTTAGAAATTAGGATATTAGAACTATAGATTTGTTCTTGCAGTAGAATCTTGCTTAATCCACAGGCTTGGGGCTCAAGGTTCTTTTCGAGAGTGATCCTTCAAGTTTTGGGAACAAGCCAAGATAATGTACGAACTCACGCAAGCGTCAACAGTAGAGCTAGAGTCATGTTCGGATATATTCTTCTTTCCAAGTATGGAGCAAAATATTGGCAAAAATATTTTCCTTTTTAATTTTATTTAAGTACCAAATGATTTTTGTCAAAATAATTCCTTCGTTAAAAAATTGTTCATTAGAATTAAATAAACCTTTATGTAATGGGTACTGATGTCACACTAATATAAATCAGATGTTTTACTTTATCTTAATTACGATCAAATAAAAGTTAAAAATTGTTGATTTCAGATCAAATGGAAACCTTGTAACAGACGGAGAGATTCGGAATGCTTTACAACAAACTGTTAATGTAATAGGTGGACCTGGACATAACTTGCGTAAGTTTGGAAGTGTTAAAGATATTTTTTTTCAAATCATTCTGTTGTAGTTACAATATTTTATTTAAAAAAATAAAATTACAAAAATAGTCTTTAATTTAATTTCTGGTCAAAGTTGAATTAAACAGTCTTTTATTTACCATAAAAATAAGCATATTTGTAACATAAAAAAGTGTCAATCTGGTTACTATTTTTTCATCTAATATTTTCAGTGTAATTAGTATTCATAAAGTTAAATTATCTTAATCAACTTAATAATTAGTCCAGCCCGTTAGTTTGGCGGTTAAGTGCGTCCCCTTTCAATTAAAGGTTGCAGGTGTGAAGCTGGTCGCTAGCTAGTCGATTGTGTCCTTGGGCAAGGCACTTTACGGACATTGCCTGAACCCAGCGGATTAATGGGTTCGTAGTAAATTGAAGGAATGTGTACATCATACACGACACACTGCAATATGTCCGGTAACCCGACGGTAGGCGCGAGGTGATCTGACGATTGCCCGTGTGTTAACCCCCTTGGTTTTCCCATTCACGGGGTTAAACATGAATATCGTATCCTATCCTTCCCTTGTCAACAATCAACAGCATCAGTGTAGTATATTATTGTCGAAAATGTGAAATCATCATAGGTCGTGTAATGTCACAGCCATTATTTCAGCCACTCCGTTTCCAATGCTACCGAAACCAACGGTTAATTTCACATCAACAACGCCACCTCCAACAACTTCAAGCCCTCCACCCACTGTTCCCCCTGTTAATGGTGAGTTCTACAGTTTTTTAATTATAGCATGTAGCGTACTGTACTGTGTAGTTTGTGGGTGCGAATCTGTACTGACGGATAAACCATCAACCAACACATTTAAAGAAGGGAAAGGAAAAAAAGGGATTATAATCGCTTCGCTGAACTCGTCGCCACATAACCCCCCTCCAGAAGCGGACATAATGTGCATCAGCACTACGACAAACTATGCAAGGAACACAGTAAAAGATGGGAAAGGGAAAAAAGGCATTATAAACGTTTCACTGAACACGTAGACACAAGCAGTTTAATTCCCATAGCTACTGCATTTTATCTTGGATGATTTAGAATCCATAGTTGTCCGTGTGTACTTGGTAGACCATTTGAACGCTATTTATTGGGTTGTTTGCTTGAGCAATTTAGAATCCATAGTCTGCTAGTGTTGTCAGGGTACTTGGCAGACATCATTTGAATGCTATTGGGTTGTTGGCTTGAACTACTACGGACATGTTTCAATTATAAACACAACGCAAGCATTAGCTATGTTAACCGGTGGTGGGCAAAAGGTTATCTTCCCCTTTCATTTTTTTATCCAAGAGTTTTGTCTCTGCAAAAATGCTACATTTTATAAAGAAAAGGAAAGGATATTGATGTTTATCCCGTGAATGGGAAAACCAGGGAGGTTAACACACAATCGTCAGAACACCTCGCGCCCACCGTCGTTTACCGGAGCTATTGTAATGTGTTGTGTTTGATTCACACGTTTCTTTAATTTAGTAGAACCCATTAATACGCCGGGATCATGCAATGTCCGTTAAGTGCCTTGCCCAAGGGCACAACCGACTAGCTAGCGACCAGTTTCGCACCTGCAATCATTCGATTAAAAGGTGACGCACTTAACCGCCAGACTAACCGGTCGAAAAAAAAAGTCAGTTTTATTAGGAAGGGTGGACAAAGAGAACTGCCTAGTTATATACATGTTGCTATAATGCTATACCATTATGAAACATCAGTGTACATAATTTTGTATATTTGAATTGAATTTCAACCAATTTGGTCTAAAATCTTCAAAAACTTGTGTACAGATGTAGATTTCCTGCCGTCTTGCACATTAAGAGCCGCAATCAAATCAGTGTGGTCGTGTGAAAATTTGTTCACCAACCATCTGCCCTACAGAGATCCACAAATTTGCAGGTTGGTCATTTTGCAATAAATATAATGCATGGAATGTTTTGCTATTTGTTTCCTGTTTTCCAAATTTTTCCGAAAGGTCCAGCATCGTGTTTTCATCGTAAAAACAAAAAAAATTAACTAAACTAGTTGTTTTGATGCAATAAAACCCTTAACCATCTAGATAGGCCAGTAGAGATTTAGCGCTCTACAGGTAGCAGATAGGTTTTTGACTGACACCAAATGCTGGCTAGACCATTTTTTCCTGGTCAAGGCATACAATGGACATCACTTAAATGTGGATTAATGGATAGTCAATATATATAGAACACTCTTTATAAATTTGACAACAAGTGCAAGGTATTTCAATGATAGGATAGGGTATTCATATTTATCCCTGTGAATGGGAAAATCAAGGGGGTTAACACACGAGCAATCATCAGATCACCTCGCGCCCACCGTCGGGTTACAGGAGCTATTGCAATGTGTTGTGTATGTAGAACCCATTAGTCCGCTGGTTTAATAAAATGACCGTTAAGTGGCTTTCACAAAAACACAACCGACTAGCTAACGATCAGTCGGGGAGGATGAATTGGCAATGTGATAAAGTCCCTTGCAATTTCCCACATACGTAGATAAAACATAAATATCATATCTTGTGCTAAACGACACCATAATCCTGTAGGCTTAACATCAACACCATGTTACATTGTGTGGCTAGTGTACTAAGCAGATGTAACCAAGGACCAGGGACAAATGTTTTCCAACGGTTTGGTATCCCATTTGACATGCAGGTAAGTAATGTTTGTCTTAATAAAGCATAAAATTGCATGTCAACCAAATTGTGGATGGGTGTGTATTTTGTGTAATCATTTGTATCCTGGTGGGTGGGTACATCCAATTAAAGATTTAAAGGTCTTGTGTTTGTTACACTGCTTGCAAGATAAATCCATGTGTTGCAAAATGTATATTGTGGAATATTTTTTCAGTATTGAGAAACCTTGCAATTGGGCATACTTTAGCTCATAATTTTCAAATCTTGTTGACCGCCCTATCTTTTATCAAATCTTGTTCAATTCCCCTTGATAAATTTTGTTCAAATCCTATTCCTATCCAATTGGTGACTATTATTAATCTCTCAACCATATATCAGGAGTATCACTGAATTATTGAATTTGCGCAAAAATCATGCGATTTAATTTTTCACAGAACATTATCTTTGGTATTAGAAGTTGGACGTCGTCCTCATCACGTAACTCTGACCCTATCTCGGAATTCTGTAAACACGGATCTCTGTTTTCCTTCCTTCCATATTGGCTGCAGAATTATCCTCCACCCCCTATCACTGGATCTTCCTACCCACCTCCCCCTACTTTTGAAAGTTCCTTCCCGAATCATGGTTCTGGTCCGTACCATTCGCCGAACGGATTTGGAAATATATTTGGGTTGAGCTTATGCAACCCGAATGCATTGTCGTCTTTGATACGCAATGTATCAGAGTATTACTACGCATATGTTGGAGCAACGACCAAGGTGGAAATATGTCGGTACGAATGTGTGCTATGATTACTTGTATAAGCAGTTCTAAATTAAAATACACGTCAAATAATATACTAAATATAAATACCTGTCAATTAATATATTAATTTAAAAAATATTAATTTTTTTAGGATAGTTCCATACATGGATAAATATACCCATGTTTGTTCTGCTCGTGCGTGGGAAAATTATGTTTTCTAACAGAGATATTTTTATATTACCACAAAAGTTTAATTCTAGAGGCTAATTAAGGGTGTTTATAATTTAATAACGGAACCCATAAAACAATTGTATCTAGGCGATGTAAGTGTATTGGTAATAAAGGAAAACGTGCATAATTAGTTTCAAAACAACAATGCAAAGACGTCAAACGTCAATGCAAATAATGAATATAATTAATAATTTGTTATTAGCTCATTAGACACCACTAGGTCTAATAAAAGCGATTTACCAAACCACCAACTTTTTTAAGCATAATTGTGATTGTCTTGCGATTTTTTGCAGGGTATTCCGATCTCTTCGGGATGACTTCGTTCATACAGCGAAAAGAAGCTGCTCCTTGACTGGTCTGTATCCGATTCTATCGCCTCGACGTCCGGGTTTATACGAATACACTGTGCAAGCTGCTGATGTGGCACTCAACGCTATTTCGGTGTTACAAATTTCAGCTTGTCCAAGTTAGTCGATATTCTTTGTCTTCGTGTCACATTTCAAAATAATTAGCATGTGGTCGAGCGATACACTTTAGAATTCAAAGCATAAGGTTGTGTATAAAGCTGGTGGCATGTGTCCTTGACTTACTTTACAGTCATTACTACAACCCAATGTATTTTAATGGTCAGTGCAAAATTTAGAAGTTTCTCCACCATATTCTACAGTATTGTACTAGATTTAGCTTAAATAAAAAATACTTTACAAAAAATACACAAGTGATTGTAGTGTTGTGACTGTAAAACCCCTATTCCGTTTACTTATTAAATGATATCTATGTAATATCCCGGATGTTAGCATATCAAACGTGGTCTTTTATATTCTAATACTTGCCATTGCGAGTGTATGGTACTTAATTAATTAACTGAAGTGTTCTAAATATTGTGAGCATGAATCGATTAATAAGGCACACAGCAATGATGTATTAAATTGCATTAAATTTTCCATAAATCGATTCATGGTGGTTTGTTTTTTCTACTCATCATGACATAAATATCACATCCATCAACAGTTCGAAAAGTTAATTTCACACTAATTTATTGATAAAAAATAATGGTTAAATTCTGCAGATTATAGTAATACCCATGAAATTGGATCCAGACATATAATATAAAGAAGCGTGTATTGTGTTTAAAACAAGGAAAAACAAATCTCAAGTGTCCATCAACAGTTTGAAAAGATAACTTTACACTAGTTTAATGTTCGAAATAATGTTTTTTTTCATATTTTTTATGAATTCACCTTCACCTTTCCATCTCAGAAATCCCAGTTGGAAATAACCGTACTCAAGCCCACACCGACTGGCTGCGATCGTATGTCAGATGGAGATCCACGCATCTGCCACGTTGGCAGCGGGTTTTCAATAAATGGCTGTAAGTTTTGAAACTAAATGAATAAAAACTCTGCTAGTGTGTCAGTCTTAAGGCGATAAAATTGAAACAAGCAGCTGGGGTTTTTAACCAATATTGCTTGAACCCAGTGGACAAAAACTCAAGCAATGACAATATATGCAACACACTTTTTTGTGTATTTTAAAAGTCCTCAAGAGAATTCTTAGTTAAAATTTGCAATGTTATCCAAGGAAGTAGGAACACAATCTGCTTATCACTTGGTCACCGTTGGGTTACAACAGTTATAACAGTGTATTGAATATGATTTAGACTTTTCTAGTTTTTTAACCCAAAAAAGACCAGAGTTGAATAATACCCCAGTATCTTGCTTTAAAAAGTAAGAAACAAATATGAATAGCAAACTGCTTTTGCAAACCTTTAATTTACTTCAACTTAGCTGAGCTAAGAGAAGTAGCTGTTTTAATCATAGGTCACCAGGTATCTCATTTTTAATGACTGTGTTTACTGTGTGTGGTGTTTTATTCACCAATTGTTCAGTTTATTTGTTATGTATCGTACTGGTATTATAATATTTAAGACAACATTAGTTATGGTTACATCCTAAATATTACACCAACATTATAGGATAGAATATTCATGTTTATCCCCTTGAATTGGAAAACCAAGGGGGTTAAACACAGGCAATCGTCAGATGACCTCGCACCCACCGTCGGGTAACCGGAGCTATTGCAGTGTATTGTATCTGATTCACACGTTCTTTCAATTTAGTAGAACCCACCAATCCGCTGCGTTGAGGCAATGTCCGTTAAGTGCCTTGCCCAAGGACACAACCGACCAGCTAGCAACCAGTTTCAAATCTGTAACCTTTCGGTTGAAAGGCATTGCACTAAACCACCAGACTAACCGGTCGAATATGTAACATTTAATAAAAATAGGGACTAACATCGCAGGCCAATAAATGCACCATCTACATTGTTACCATGACTTTATCATGCTGGCAGTAGTAAAGCCTAACAAACCATTTCAGAGCTACTGCTGATTCAACATATACCCCACTGCCAGAACTGCCACCTTGTCTTGATCTTACCCAGGTCCGTTGTAAGAATGCGGGACAATATGTCTGTAATTCTGACAGCATCCAATGCCAGTTTTGTTATTGTTATGACCACAAGTATTCAGGTATGATTCTTCTTTAAATGTGATACCAATATATTTTTGAAAATTTAACATGCATATGGAATAAATAGACTTTAACAGAAAAATTATGGGTGGGACAATGGCGGGTGTTACAACACTTAAAAATGCTCGATCATTAATCCACTAGATTAAGGCAATTTTCTGCTTAGTGCCTTGCACAAGGAAAAAAACTAGTAAGCAACCAGCTTTGAGCATGGATTTTGGGTTATATGGCGACAGTTGCTGAGGCTAATTTACTAAAGTAAGTCTGACAGCCTGAATAAATTGTTGTCTATAAAATTCGGTGGCGTAGTGAGTACAATACAACAATCTCCTAACCCAGACCAGATGTATTTAAAGTTACTGTCTACCTGATTTTGTTAATGTCTTGGACCTAATTCACGCAAAATGGTCATGGATAAGATCAATGCTAAAATACGCGACCGGCAGTAAAAGCAATTAAGGTCACACACAAAATAACTTATAACACACTGGACAACGGTGCACAAAATGAATAAAACATTCACTGGTATCAACTGGCATTTGTTTGCCCATTATAGCTGGAGTCTGTCTGATGTGTAGACAGCAAAATTTGTAAATATACTGTGACAAACTGTGATCTCTTTTTGACTAGTGTATACAAGTTCAAGCAGTAACCAAACAAGAATAACCTTTTAATATTAAACCAGTAAATCTAATTATTTCCGGCCCGTTGGTCTAATGGTTAAGTGTGTCGCCTTTCAATCGAAAGGTTGCAGGTGGGAAACTGGTCGCTAGCTAGTCGGTTGTGTCCTTGGGCAAGGGACTTTACGAAAATTGCCTGAACCCAGCGGATTAAAGGGTTCTACCAAATTGAAGGAATATGTCTATCATATACAACACATTGCAATAGCTCCGGTAACCCGACGATGGGCGCGAGGTGATCTGACGATTGCCTGTGTGTTAACCCCCTTGGTTTTCCCATTCGCGGGGATAAAGATGAATATCCTATATCCTATCATATCCTATTTCTTATGTATGCACACATCAGATCTTTCTGCCGATTTATTGGAGCCTTGGAAGCAGGATTTCTACAATTGGGAGTCGTTTATGTCAAAGTGGGAACACACTTTCAATGAATGGGAAATGAACAACTTAAATTAAACATCATTGTTTTTCCCAAACTCAGAAGCTAATGCTGCGCTATATATTTGTGTCCTTATACCAAACACTATTAAGGATATTCATGTATTTTTATGAATAGCTCTTATTGTATTATTTAGTAGATTGTGTAGACCACTTGCTAATAAATTCATGACAAATTTAGTATTTGTTGAGTTGGAAAGTTTACTCGCAATTTAATTAAGTACTTAATCTTTTTTTTAAAATTCCCAAGGATAATTCGAATTATTTCGCTCCAAT
>CH001841.1:1649762-1668155 GCA_000149265.1 Ciona savignyi | reverse complement strand
CGGCTGTCTTAATTTCAGTACGAAGCATAAACAATTCAACAATATCTGGTGCACGGGGGCATAAGAAAACCAATGTAAATTGTTAGAAGAAACTACATGCAAATTTTTAAGGCATAAGAGATGCCTCTCACTTAGTTCGTTGTATCAAAGTTCTAAAGAAGAATGGGAAAACCTTCTGGAAAATGAAACTAAACAGCAGAAAATTGATTCCATTCCAGTAAAGGTATGTACATAATTACATATAGAAGCACTTCATCCATTAATTAGTTTGTGATTATGGCCTCATATAATATAAATATATATATTAGCAATATGAAGCGTCAAGTGCAGGAAAAAAATGGAAGTAGTTCTATATGGAAACTTACACAAAAAAGTTAAAAAAAAAACAATAACAAAAACAACAAATTAAGTTGCTTATTTGAAGCTAAATGATATTGATTTGTGACATTTATTAGATACATTTGATTTTTTTCAAAGTTACTGATCACTAGCAGTTTAATAAAACTATTGTCCTTTTCTTTTCCATAGAAGGAGAATATCTACACGGTTCCAAATCTTTTATCCTTTTGTCGGATAATTGTTTCACCGTACCTTGGTTACCTGGGTGGTAACGAGCCAATCGCAAACAGCGCTAGTGCTTTGTGTTATTGCAGCTGTCACTGATGTTGTAAGTTGACTTGAGTTTAGTCTCTGTTGGATAACTATGTGGTAAACATTTTGACAAACTCTAGATCCATTAGATTTTAGCTTAAGTGATACCGTCATAATATATAAATAAAGGTTAAGTTTTTAGTTTTAGCTAAAAGTAAAGTTTTAAGCTAAAATTTTTTTTTTTTTTAATTTGCATTCTTTCACTGAATTTAAAAAATTAAAATGTCTATAATGGTATCTAGTTAACTAAAAATTCTGCTTTTAGTTTAACAATAGATATGATCAAATGACCTGGCTTGCTTTCAGATTGATGGCCACATAGCTCGGAAATGGCCTTCACAACAGACAGCATTGGGATCTGCGTTAGATCCACTTGCTGATAAGATTCTAGTAGCAATTCTATCCCTGTCACTAACCTACGTTAATATAATACCATGTAAGTACAAATGTAATAAACCTGGATATTTTTGTGTTGATTTAAATATTAGGTTTTTTACTTACTTAGTATCATAGAATAGAATAGGATATCCATGTTTATTCCTGTGAATGGGAAAACCAAGGTGGTTAACACACGGGCAATCGTCAGATCACCTCGCGCCCAACTTCGGGTTACCGGAGCTATTGCAATGTGTTGTTTATGATTCACACATTCTTTAAATTGGTAGAACCCATTAATCCGCTGGGTTAATGCAATGTCCGTTAAGTGACTTGCCCAAGGACACAACCGATTAGCTAGCGACCAGTTTCGAACCTGCAACCTTTCGTTAGAAAGGCATCTCACTAAACCACCAGACTAACTGGTCGGTATCAGTATATACATACGATAAAAAGATCATCTCTCTCACATTACATTCGACCTGACTCTTGGTAGCTCACTAGTCAGAGCATTAGGGCATAAATCCATATAAAATTCACTATCATCCCAAGATTTTGTTCCATAATATTGTAATTTATACAGATAATAGGGTAATATAAACTTTATTTTTTTCTACTGGCCGTCTGTTTCACTTAGTATTTGTTTAAAAAATTTTTTTTAATTTTATTACTCAACCAGGGGTGCTTACTGGACTATTTATTGGTCGAGATGTCATTCTAATTCTGGCTGTGTTCTACTTGCGTTATAAGACCTGCCCACCACCTGTTACATTGGAAAGATATTTTGATCCAAGTTTAGTCAACGTAAAATTGTCTCCTACCAACTTAAGCAAGGTATGATGACAATTCTACTTTACAAAATTTTTTAATGGATTTTAAAAAGTAATATTGGTTGAAAACCATATTGTTGATCTAACAGTATTTTTTTAAAACATGCATCCATACTAATACAACAAATTTATTAATTTTAAAGGTATTTAACCTATGTGGCAAAAAAATTAAATAAATGTTGACTAATTTTTTTAACTAACAATAAATCTAATATACAATGTTTTAATAAACATTTACCGAAGAAAGCAGAGTTTTTAAAACTGTGTTAAACGTTTAAAATTTATACAAAGCGGTTCATTATTCAAACTGTTAAACGTAATTTTTAAATTCTCATCGTTACAGTGTAAATTAGTGTGAGTCAGTGAGTGTGATAATATCATAGGTTTAGACCAGGCATGGGCAACATACGCTCGTGGGCCGTGACTGGTCCGTAAAGGGATATTGACGGCCCGCAGACTGTATCTAAACATACCCTGTAATTAAGATATTGAATACTATTCATGTAATAATCCGGCCTACCAAGAATTTTTTTTTCCCATCTGGCCCGCCGACTAGAGAAGTTGCCTAACCCTGGTTTAGACCATTAGAAATACTGTTCAGTAACCTTACATTTCCTCCCAATTTTTTTTAGTAAATTTTTCCTTCAATTCACGATTTTAAAATTGTCTTTTTACCAGGCCAACACGGCTGCACAGTTGGTTCTTTTATGGTGTTCCCTTGCAGCTCCTGTGTTTGGTTATGTAGACCACGCCGCATTACACTGTTTGTGGGCGGTGACTGCTTGCACTACTGTGGGATCGGGAGTTAGTTATATTTTACAGAAAGACACAATACGAATCATGAAAGATAAAAAGAATCAGTTATAATCATATTGCTATTTTTTATACATTTATACATTTGTGTACACTTTGTGCCCATTCCCCGCAAAAAAATGTTTTTTCTCTTCTGAGGAACATGTTAATTTATGTTTTACCAGCACACTGCATTAATTTAATAAGATTTATGGTTTTATCTTTAACTCATTTGCTATTCTGTAATGGTGCTTAAGAAATTCTTAATTTTCTTTTCTTGTTTGCATAAACCTTATACTTTAGTCATCAATGAAAAATATTCTGATGGCTAATCGTATTCTTTTAGGGCACAGGTAATTTCCGCCCTTTTTTGTGACTTTAATTGTCTTTCATAGTAAAACAAATGCTCATGTTGTTATGAGTCTCAGATAGTGGGGTATTCTGTAGTTAACCAAGTAAATGAAGGTGTGGTTTTCCGGCCACCATGTACACTGGTTATAACTTTACCATAGCACAAAGAAATGATAGAAGCCCTGGTTATCACTGTTGGTCAGTTTCGGTGAGATAGTTCGAATGACATCTGTGGTGTCCGTTTTGTATGGGTAGGTATATGTATCGGTTGCGCTAACCATTCGGCCACACGACCGTACACTGTTAATGCTATTGCTATCTCTTAACCGTACACTGTTAATGCTATTGCATTCTCTTAGGTTAAGATGAGGACAATAACTCCACCTATCTCTAGTTTGTTAACAAAAGTCGGTTTTTGTTGTAAGTAACATGGAAGCTAAGCGATATCTAGTTGTTTGTCCGGCCGAGTGTCTAGTCAGATTATTACGTCGTCGCCTGTCGGTGAAGGATTGCTAGTCGGTTGTGTACCTGGTCAAGGCATTGAGTAGACATCGCCTCCAGTGGTTTAACGAGTGCAATTGAAACTGAAAAAGCGTGGCGATCATTTACAATACACTGTAATAAGTAATGTAACCGTTACCTGTGTAAGAACGCTTCCTACATAGTCGAGGTAATTTGCGTTTACCGGATATATATATCAGTACCCTATCCTGTCTTTGGGCAAGACTTTTAGCCAACGTTGGTTTAGCGGGTTATCTTAAAAAATGTTTTGATCATATGTACCTAAATCAACAAATTGGCCTTGTCACCCGACGGTGAGAATGATTTAATCTGGCGATTTTTCTGAGATAAAACAGGACGGTGGTACCTGCATATTTACTTAATCACATTGGATATCAAATGAAGATTTAATTCCAAACTGCGTTATACACTTCATAATATAAAGCTACAGTTCAATGTGACTATTTACAGGACACGATTTCTACACCACTAATGAAGGACTTGCTGTAAAAGTTTATATTAAAATGCGAGTGTGGTTTGGTTAAACATCGGGGTTGTAGCTCCTGGTAGTTCTGCCCAGCTGGGAAACTCTCCCAAACCGAAGAGTGAGTAGCCGTATGTGTTGATAAACAGAGTGATGATCGCCACACCCATGATGTTTAGCATCGAGCCAGCTTTTACCTGGGTTATATACGTATAAACTGAGAAAATCATATATATATATATATACAGAACATAGAAATGGTGGTTGACACTGGCAATAAATATAACAGGTAAAGTTAAACAAAAGGATAACAAAACACGACTTCTCTGCATACTCTGTATAAGCGTTATATAAATTTGTGTGTTTACCCTGCCAGCTATTTACACTTGTATGTACGGTAAAATAAAGTACACATTTAACAATTTGGGGTTAAGCGCCCTTTCAATACTTTTATAAGATTTACAAATTCTTACCAAATCGAGAACTTTAATGTGTCCGTACGAAAAGGCGAGAGCATTAGGCGGTGTTGCCACTGGTAACATGAATGCAAGAGAACAAGCCAAAACTGGTGGTATCATTAGGTGTAGTGGATGGATGCGTAATGATTGAGCCTAAAAATGAAAATATTATCGCATGTATGGTCGTGTGACCTAATGGTTAACGCGACCGATTCATATACCAATTATATTTTAAAAAACGGTGTAATGGACGAGCCCATCATGGGTTCGAAACTTAACCCGGTACAAAAAAAACGTATATATATATATTTATATATAATCGCAAGATTGGTGCACATTGATACTAATTAACATATGTATAGTATTGCCAGGGGAAGTATATCATAGTGACAATAATCATCTGGGATAAAAACGCTAGGAATGAATTTATTACAAGGTTTTTGCGATGCCATACGTGTCATGCCTCGGTACATGCCATGCGGCCATGCCTCATTTTAAAAACCTATTATTCGACTGGGTTCCTCCTGTTTATTTTGTCAGCACATTTTAAAATGCATTGACTAACACTCATTATTATTGTTCAATACAAACACCATATTTATTACTGTTTACTGCAAACACCATACATGAATAAGCGGGATTAGAAAGACCCTTTACAATTCCGCGTGTTATAGGCTACTTTTCTTTACTAACACCGCTATAAAAACAACTTTGTTTACCAAGTTAGCTAGGATTGGAACAAATAGTGAAGCAGTAGCTACGTTGCTTGAACACTCAGTGAAGAGGCACACGATGATCGTTACAATCAGGCTTATCACCCAAGTCGGCAGATCTCCCAAGAAGATAAGCTGATCTCCAAGCCATTGCGAAAATCCAGATTGCTGGGCAGAAATTTTAATTTTAGTTTTTTAATTTACTTAAAGTGGCATTTAATTTCTAAGTGGAATGGTTTGTAGGCTGTTAAACATTGTGCCGCCGAATAAATTTACGACGGGAAATAGCCCTCATATTTCTTTTTGAGCCTACATAGTAAACTTTGTAAGCTATAAAAGTCATGCCATTACTAGATTAGAACACCGCACCCGATATACTCCGCAACGTCAAATAACTTCCATTTAAATTTCCAGCCCAAGAAATCAGGCGATTGTATTTTGTTTCGATTTCCTAACAAGTAAGCCATATAACAATCAAATGTCATACGGTTTCTGTTTGTCCGACCGGTTATATTCTATCCTATCCTAGAGCTGGGCGTTATTGATTAAAACTGTATTACGAAATTTCGCCAGCTCAGTTACGTAATTCCGTAATTGTTATGACGTCATCGTTATTTAAACAAACAACAAGAAATTGTCGTGTTTTGGATGCATTTTGATGGTAGATAAAGAGAATGAAAGTTTATATTCAACTACAGAGTAATTACGCCCAGCTGCAGTTTCTGTCATAAAATTGCTCAGGTCCATCACTTTACCGTTGCACCTTCGGCTAGAGCAAATCCCCCAGTAATCAGAAACATGACGCTCCATGGAAACATTCGGTGAACGGTTGGCCAGTCCAATATTGGCGAGACGGGTCGTTTTAAGTCATCTACTTTATCGACGGAACCTGAAATAAAATCCAAAAACTACGACAACACAAAGCAGTACCTCTAATAAAAATTTAGAAAATGGGAAAAATGGCAAAACGACACTCGTTAGAACACGTCTAAAAACAATCGTTTATAAAGTTTCGGTATGATTAGACGTGGCCGCTAAACCCACATAAAAAGATAAAAATGAATAAATAAATAAATGTTTATAAAAGATATACTACTATTTACAGATGCCATAATCACAGTCGGTAATTCTCAAGCATAATAATATATGTATATCTATATTTTTTATGATTTATTTTACCGAGCCAAGTTTCGAACCCATGGTGGGCCAGTTACTCGGACCGTTTACGTATAGGAGTAGTTATATGTATCGGTCGCGCTAACCATTCGGCCACACGACCGCACCATATTAATATATTTATTTGGCACGTACCTTCATTTTTCTCCTCATTTCCCACTTGTCTTCGTTTGAGAAAACTTGGCCGCTCGGAAGGCAAAAAGAAGAGAAAAAACGCCATCGTCATGGCAACGGTACCATCGTCTACAAAATCCTCTTTAAACACGACTGACCAGCCCGGCATAAAACCGGGATCTCTAAAGAACCATAAAAGCGCAGTTGTCGTAAACACTGCGAGGACAGTGACCTCTTTCCACCTAATATAACATAAGTAGTTTAGGAAACTGTGTTTTACAAGGTTTTGTCTGATAGTCCAGCGCAATACAACTGTAAATGGGCAATAACCTTGTTGTACACGCATGTTTGCGCGTTGACCGTACCACTTAACTAAAAAGAAAAGGCGTCAACGCACAAACGTGCATGTGGATCTGTGCTAATGCATATACGTCTGCTAATATTTGGATAATGGCTCTGAAAAGATTAGCAAACACGTTTATAATCATAGTGTGAACTTAAGTAAGGATAGGCTTGCCATGACTGCAATAACTTGCATATAACATCCAGAACTTTTATATTGTGAATTACAATTTGTGCGAAATTGAGTGAAAAAACTATGTTAACGATTTAAACTGCGGAAATAAAAAGACCGTGCAAGGTGATAAATTACGTAAAACACGTGAGAGACGTTAAATCTCAGACGCAAAAAAACGACGTTTAAAACATAAAATATTTTAGACATAAAATAAATTAAAACAAATATATATTATACGAGATGCTACAACATTTCACGCATATAGTCTTACTTGATATTTCCCAATTTCTTGTATTCGGTCACGATCACCTTTCTGGCGTTCTTTTCTCCCTCGGTAAAATTTGATCTTGTAAGGCAGGATGAAATATCTCGCAAGCTAAAATGATTACGGTTAAATAATTAGGATTTCCAAAATTGCAATATTTACGCGTGGCATAGACCGAATATCCTTGGGAGCTTATAGAAATTGATTTAGGCAACGTCCGGTAACTGCATTGCATTAGGTCATTAGAACAATACAACCAAAAAGCGATTAAGTGGTTTTGATTAGGTTAGAATAGAATAGGATATTCATGTTTATCCCCGTGGATGGAAAAACCAAGGTTTAACACACGGGCAATCGTTAGATCACCTCACGCCCACCGTCGTGTTACCGAAGCTATAGCAGTGTTTTGTGTATTAATTCACACGTTCCTTCAATTTAGTAAAAACCCACTAATCCTCTGGGATCAGGCAATGTCCGTTAAGTGCTGTCCTAGGACACAGCCGACTAGCTAGCGAGCAGTTTGGATTTTGCAACCATTCGACTGAAAGGCAACGCACTAAACCACCAGACTAACCCGTTGGTCAACTATATATAAAAAATATACTTACCTAAAACCTAGAAAGAAAATGCTCAGCCATATATACGACAGCACAAGCATGCACAGAGATCCCGGCAGCGCGTACGCGATCCAATTGGCAAAGGACAATTTTATTGTAGCATCCGGGAAAAGTCTGTGGATTAGATATGTGAGCGCAGCAGCGTTAAATTGACGTAATATTTTGATGATCTGTGTATGGACTCTGAGAATGTGAGTGTGAAGCTGTTTGTTTATATAAAAGTAGCCCAATACTCCAAAGTACACTACGAATGTTGCTTACAACATTTGTATAAATATTTTTTATACCTAAACTTCACTGGGTTGGGGTTGTGTTGGTTATGGTAGATGGCGATAAAACCACCTTGTTTATAGATTCCGGACGTAGAACTAAAAACTAATACTAGATTAAGTCCTCAAAATTCGCGTGCTAAGTCGACGGCGAAAAAATGCTGTGGGAAATTGCATGAACGTATGTCGTGGATCTATAACCAATACTATACATAATCGCAAAATCTGGCTGGAGAAGTCAAAATCCGGACGTAAGTTGATTATGATTTGGGCGACGCGGCTAAAGTGCGTTGGACACGAGCCAAAATGCGCAATAGTATAGTAGGTAAACTAAGGCACACAGCAAAGTAATCCCTATATTTCTATTAAGTAATATTATGAAAATGGAACCGAATGCAATAGCTCCAAAAAAAACAAATCCTGAATCCAACGTCAATGTTAGAATTGTGGACATCGTCTATCTGGTTTGGACTAGATCATGATTCGAAATATGATAGCTCTACAGTTAACAACAAAATACAATAATACCGAATTATGTAATACATGTGATGTAAACACACGCTTTATATATTTATCTTTTTAAATTTGTCGAATTGTTAACTCAGCAAATTAGGGTGCAACGATCAAAGCGACGTAGTCTCTCGGAAATTTGATTGACAGCTGGCTGCTAGCTTAATTGAATTTTGAGTTTTGAGTTCTGTGTTAGAACGTTGTAATTTGATAAAAAAAACTTTATAAAACTGCCGATGTGCGCTTTGACACTTTGTTTATTTTTTTAAAAATCGCGATTGATATTTGTTTTAATTTTTCTAATTAGTACCCATATGTAGTAATTGATCTGGATTTAAATCCCCATGGCATTCTTTCTGCCGTGGACTTTGGTTAATTTGTCAAAAGTCTACTGCAAACCTCACGGCAATTGCCGTTTGCCGTGGCAAATTCCGAGGACTGTAGATCCCTTATTTAAGATAAAAATAAACATTTGTGTCCATTTTACAAAGTTCGCTTACGTGTTAAACAAGCCTGAAAGAACCAAATTAGGTCCAGTTCCTGTGACGGTGGCGGTGCCTCCAATACTAGCAGCGTACGGGACACACAAAGTAATCCCTTTAATCAAATTATCCATACGTTTATTTCGTTCTTCTTCAGATTCGATGTGTTCCTAAATAGGAAAATGAGTTTGCTTTAAAATACCAGCTTGCATGATACAGCCAAGTCAGTTTACAGGAACGAATATGTCGACGTCTTCAGAGTCAATTTCCATCGTTTGTGAGTCTTTTAACTTCTCCTTGAACACAGTAAAATTTTGAATAAATTCTTTGCAGATGGTTTGCAAATCTTTTATTTTTGATAACTCACGTCTTTATCCGTTTCAAAAACATCGTTGTAGAACGAGGTACTCATAGAGGTTTTACTTTCGTCTTCTGCGCTTTTATCACCCTTGCCACTCCGAGCTCTGGTCATTTCTAAAATCTAATGTATAATAGTTAATTTGAATTACGATAGTTTAAGTTGTCCTCCGGGGTAAAATCCCAAATGTTGAATTTTGGCACATCAAGGATATTTTAATTACCATATCTAAAAATTTTATTTTAATATTATTACTCCTTTTAGATGACTTTGGACGAACAGGACACTTGTAAATAAATATATAAATATAAATCGCGTGTAAATAAAAGGTATAATTCAAAAAACAGTCAAATTTATTTAATTAGGTTGGGTGGTAACTTCGCTAAAAATATAATTTTCAAAAAGTAATTAGTATTGTACGAGTCTAGGCAGTTCCCTTTGGGTAAAACAATAAAGTGTATAGGTTTTCACTTATTTAGGTCATGTTAGCCACCATACACGAAATTTGATAAATTCTTCTCGACGATTTTGGACAAACAAGAAAATACTGTCAAAACATTTGACAAAAAATGAAGAAAAAAACAGTATGGGTCTCTTTGGGGGGGGGGGGTTGCGTGTGACATGGATTTGTGATGAAAATACATCTAATAATAAACAGAGTTTGTCCCAGTCAGAGACTTTTTGTGTATAAACCACATTAGACTTACGTAATTTGATCTAACACCAACCAACGCCACGCTTAAGTAGTATGTAAAACCATCATACAGAACCCGCAGTCATACTTCTCTCGCTCTTTTCTCCTCTCCGGCCTTTAGTTCACCAAACACTGCTTCTACGATAGGGAGCATCATGGCCGTTGTAGCTGTGTTGCTGATCCACATTGATAAGAAGTATGTGGTCAGCATGAACCCCAACATTAACCTGTGGAGGCAACATTTCGATGTCAGTCGTTCAATATTCTGTAGTTACGGTAGGCCTACAACCTATCATCCGGCCGGTTAATCTGGCGGTTTAGTGCGTCGCCTTTCAATAGAAAGGTTTTAGGTGCAAAACTGGTCGCTAGCTAGTCGGTTGTGTCCTTGGGCAATGCACTACAGACATTGCCTGTACCTAGCGGAATATTGGGTTGTACCATATCAAATCTAGCATGTATTATATACAACATACTGAAATACCTCCGGTAACCCGACGGTGGGCGTGAGGTCATCTGACGATTGCTCGTGTGTTAACTCTCCTTGGTTTTCCCATTCACGGGGATAAACATAAATATCCTAACCCTAACCCTAACCCTAACCCTATCCTAACCTATCTTATACATATCGACATTCTGTATACTTCATCTAAAAATCTGTATGCGCAGTCTGTATATAAATCTTACCATCTCGGTTTCGCACCAACTAGCACGAGCACACTTAGCGCAATACGTTTATGCAGATTGGTCACTTCTACTGATACCGCGATAATTAAACCTCCCACAAACAACCAGGCAGTGTCACTGAAATAAGCTTTGCTGACAGCAGATGCAGACATGATGCCACTCATTGGAAACATGATCAGCGGCAGAAAAGCAGTTACTGCCAAGGGTATGGCTTCCGTTACCCAATAAATTGCCATGATCAAAATGGCGTAACCACATGCTGCTTCCTGTAAGAGAACAAGCATTAGTTTCAACCAAAAAAATTACTGGAAGAAAAACTATTGCAATTTTTTTGTATTTCTCCTTTTCCTTTATTGCGTTTACGACACTTTATCATGTATAAATTGACCACTGTATCTAAAACGGGGTTTTATTTGATCATGCTTCTGAATATTAGCTCTTATTTGAGCTTTACTTGAGTAATTAATGATTCCCCAAGAATCGTGTTAACACCCTTCTGTTTAATAAAACATACGAGGCCTTGCTCACCCACCGTGCCACCAATTACTATTGGGATTGGAAGAAGCAACAAAGGTGGTAGTATCACGCACAAAGTTCTCTGAAATGCCCATATCTGTCGAAGAAATCTTGGCACAGCCATTTTGCACTATTTTCTATTGCTTAGAACATTTAAGTAGGACTACGACAAAAGACGCACTGCACTCCTTATATATATATGAAAGCTAATATGCGCCTATACCGGGTTCATAACCTAGAAGCTAGAAAGTATACTATGAATCTGTTTTTACAAGCGTGCTTTAATGGCATTATGGTTTGAAACTAAACTTGCTAAATTACTAAGTTATATTGGTCGGTCTGCGGTAACTAGTTTACCACGAATTGGTATTTTGCAAGTACTGCAGAGAATCATACATCCTCATTACGACGACAGACAAGTCGCAAGCCCAGTGTAAATATTTGCCAACTTTAACGCGAGAGTATACCAATAAAACAACAACTTAACGTGTTCGATCATTCGCAGTGAAGTTAAGAAGATAATGCATGCTGTGTCGATGCATATAAGCGTTTATTTCTCAAATAAAATGCATTTTCTCGAAATTAAAAAGTTGCAGTTTTAATTGGCACCTTAATAGACTTTTGGAATTTTGAGCTTATACACGTAACTTAAGTAGCGTGTATAAGATTACACATGTTTTACATATACGGTAATGCCTTGAAATAAATCTTTATAATTATAGGCTCCTTTAAATCTGGGCTGCTGTGCTTTTTGACTCCATTATGAACTTATTTTGCGTACTCCAATCATATGCTAGCCTTGTTGCAAGCACTTCGGAAACTAGCGGTTGTCCATCCGATTTGAAACTTTCTAAACTGGGGCGTTTTTTCCCTATGGTTTAAACTGGATTATTGTAATTCTATTGTGTTTATCAAATCCATATATAAAATATACCAATTCCATGTAAAAAAACGGACTGAGTGACAACCCCATCATGGAGTCGAAACTGAGCTCGGTAAAAATAAAGAATAAAAAAGAAAAAATATATATTGTGTTTAGTACGGTCGTGTGGCCGAATGGTTAACGCGACCGATTCATTTACCATTTCGAGTCCATCATAGGATCGAAACTAAGTCCGGTAAAAAAATAAAAATATTCTTTAGATCGGAGATATCTGCGATCAAACTACCTTAGCGCCAAACATGATGAAAACTGAACTCTTTTTTTATTTTTTCCCTTTTCGAAAACTTTTAAAAATCAAAGGTGAACACACAACAAAACGTTCTGAAAAAAATAGACCATGAAAAAGACGACAATGCGACAACTATCAAAACGCCCATATTTAACTTATTATTTAGTAAGTGTATAGCAAGACGTGACCGCCAAACCTCACATATAATTAAAACAATAAAAATTAAATCAAAATGTCCTAGACTTAATTTTCGAAGAAAAGTGTGTGGTAAAGCAGCCCGAGTAATCGGGTTTTTGTAGGTAAATGGGTCACTTCTGGTTGTAAAAGGGTACGACATATAAAACACGTGTTTTAACCATAACAACCACAATATGGGTGGAACTACGTGTTCATTATCTTGAATATCGGTTTAGGAATAACAAAATATATTCTAAACCGATAAATAATAATATTTAAAAAAAAAGTTTTAAACACTACTACACAAAAAAATTAACATTTAAATATGGAGAACTGAAGCCCTAAATCATTTTATAGATCGCATAATTCTCACATAACACTTCCCCGAAATTCTTAAGAGAAAAAAAGAATAATCACACGTTTAAGAAAAGCCAGAGGGAAATAAAAATACACCGGTTTCCCTTTTTGCCGCCTAATACCGTTATGCCCCATTTCGTTTCCACCTTCGAGGTATGGAGATGTAAATTCCTACTTAATCTGCCGTGTGTTGTTATAGTGTTTTTTTATTAAAAACAATAATACCAATTTTACTATTTTTTTACAAATTTAGTTTTATTTTGCCATTCGTAAGGTGGCGTGTATGAGTTTGATTGGCATAGTAATTTAGGGTGACGTAAGGGAAAATTTTGTATGACGTAAGGGTATTTTGATTTACAACCTGAGACTTGTAGAGTGTATAGTGTTTCAAGTATGATTAACTTTTTAGTCAATAGTAACATGATAATTGTACATAGACTAGAGATCGCCGACGCGGTCCATTGCTCAATAATGAATTGCCAGATATACGGGTAACCTACAGTTCTTAGGCAAGCCTACTAATTAACCTACGCTACAACCCAATCTATTTTTTTGTATTTATTTTTAATAACTATGCAATAATACAAAATTTTCTAATTTTTTTCACAGTTTTTAGGGAATACTAAGTTGCATTTTTCTACCCCATCATTTTCAACATTTATTTTCCCTTTTTTGATAAAATTCTCATTCAATGTGAAATGACTTGGTGATCTACTGCCAGCCATGTTATAGCCAGAAAATATTATGGAAGAACCTTTGATAATCCAGATATATCTTGGTGAAGAGCTTCAAATTGATTGGCATATTTCATCTCCAAGATTGCTCACATTTCAAGATGTGTTAGATGCTATTGCACAGGTACTGGTACTTAATTGATAGAATGAATATATAATTGTCATTGTCCCAAACAAAGTTATAAAAGTGGGGTAATTATTCTATATTATAAAACACAGGTCGATGTCAGTTTGTAAAATTCTTTTAAAAATACCTTTATACTTATAATATCAAGAATGGAAAATTTTGTTAAATATTTGTAAAATAAAAAATATTTTTGAAAAGTTTACTTTTATCATATACACAGTATGTACCATTGAAATTCTGTGACTGCACAGGATAGGATATTCATGTTTATCCCCGTAAATGGGAAAACCAAGGGGGTTAACACACAGGCAATCGTCAGATCACCTCGCGGTTACCGGAGATATTGCAGTGTGTTATGTATAATTCACTTGTTTCTTCAATTTAGTATAGAACCCATTAATCCGCTGGGTTTAAGCAATGTCCGTAAAGTGCCTTGCCCAACCAAGGACACAACAGACTTGCTAGCGACCAGTTCCGTACCTGCAACCCTTCGGCTAAAAGGCGACACACTTAACTACTAGACTAACCTGTCAAACAAACTTCCCGACCATTATCTGTATAAAATTTCAGGCAAGTGATGATAAGCTTTTGGCGACATACTTTGAATACAAGGATGAGGATGGTGATAGGATCACGGTGAAGTCAGATGAAGAGCTTCACGCCATGATCAATTTTCACATGACACCTACGTACAACCATGGTGGGGCTTTTGTGTGCGAGGGGAACGGCGTGCCCAACTTGCCCAGTTTGATTGTTTATCCGAAAAACAATAAGTCTTCAAGGATTAGGAACGTACATGACTTGAAAGTCTCGATTGCTCCAACTGCTTCTTCAAAACTGCTCTCAACGGATCCTGGAAGTGCAGAGCAAACCGAAATGCAGCCTAACAACTCCTCCGCGCCTAATAATGTCAATAACTCACCGCAGCACAACTCCTCACAAACAGACACGTTTGAACTTGGTCAGATTGGAAATGATACCTTGCTGTTTTTGGAAACCATCGGCAATGGCAACAGTGGTGTGGTCCAAAGAGCTGTTCACAGACAGTCTGGGACGGTTACTGCTGTAAAGTCCATCACCCTTGATTTAACAGATGAAGAACAGAAAAGAATTCTTTTGGAGCTAAAAATCTTACGAAAGTGGGTCCTTGTTGTTTGTCATAGACACTGGGATGTACATTGTACCATACATAGTAGTGCTGTGCCGATCAGGTTTTTAATGTGCGGATTTTTATGTGTTTTTTATGTTTAGGTTTTTTATGTCCCGCTGTGCCGATCAGATTTTTCTATGTATTACATAAACAGAGATACATCATATCATTTCAGGTGCAATGGATCACCATTTATTATATCATTCTATGGTGCTTATTTTGATGAGAACCGAGTTCTATTATGCACAGAGTTTATGGATGGTGGCTCACTGGATAAATATGGAGCTGTACCTGAGCCTGTGCTAGGACATGTGGCAAGGTAAATCCTATTTCTATGCTTGCAATTTACAAAGAAACCTTTAGTGTTGATTTTCCCGGAGATCATAATGTGATCGAATAAAATCAGTTTTTCTATTTTTTTAGACAACATTTTGAAATACGATCCAAACCACATGCCACTTTTGTCTGCAATATAAATATTAATATATTATATATATACCTTATTAGACTACTGCTACAATATACTAGTTCTGTAATTTGATTAACTAATGCTGTGTATTGTGTACCTAATCGTACATAGTGTGAATATTTTTTATTTTTCAGTGCAATTTCATTTGGTTTGAAGCATTTATGGAGTTTACGGATTATGCACCGTGATGTAAAACCGTCCAACGTCCTTGTAAACTCTTCCGGCCAAATCAAACTTTGCGATTTTGGAGTCAGCACACAGCTGGTCGACTCAATAGCAAGGACGTACGTTGGTACAAACGCATACATGGCACCAGAACGAGTGGTAGGGCGAGATTACACCATATATTCCGACGTTTGGAGCTTCGGTCTTTCCTTATGCGAGCTTGCTGTAGGGAATTTCCCCTACCCGCAACTGGCTGCCAAAATAGCAGGTTTGTTCAGATAATTCAATAATTTAACATTTTAAATGTGACACAGTTTTGTTCCTACTAATTTAATTATGTCTATATCTGGACAGACATAACGTATATACAGTAGGGTGGTCCAAAAAAATTTATTTTTTTAAAACTCAAACCTTAACCCCAAATTGTGTTAGAATTACTAAAATAATCACCCAGACCAAATTTCCTTATTTTAAAATAATGTTTAAAGGGTGCTCAACGATATCAAAGTTTTGTGAAATTGTGATATGTAGGTCAACTTGCACTATGCAGGAACTCATATGCAATGTACTCTAAAAACACAATAAATCAATGTTGCATTATAGTTATGGCAGTTCTAACAATGCAAGAGTTCCCAAAACATTAAAGCATAATGCAGTCAAGCGACTTTAAACTCTTCCGAAATATTAAAAACTGAAAAAACAGCAATAGGGCCAGTGACGCTCCGCACGAAAGTGGAAGCAGAATTCTTAACTAGCAAAACTATGGGATATTGCACATTAAAATGCCCTAGATAGAATTAATATAAAATAACACAACAATTTTAACTGTGTCAAAGACAAGGAACAGGTTATATGATGGCATTGACAAGAAATTTAAAAAAGAGAAGAAGTTTTTAAAACGAAAGAAAAAAGAAAGGGATAATATGAGACCCATTGTAAGAAGACAATTTTAGCTAAGCCTTCTACATGCACAAGAATAGATTACAGTAATTGCAGCTTAAATGAAACATCGAGTAGTGCTAGCAGCGATGACTACAGTTGCTCACCCATAAAATTCCAATTAACAACACACACCATCAATTAAAAACAGAAAATTATCACACTGAATCTGTCACCAGAACATAGTCAACAAATGCCATGTATTCTAGTAACGGCTGCCAGCAGCATTTGTCATAATATAGGAAAGATAGCAGTAGAAATACCCCACGTCGCACAAGAAATAGAAATACATCACACAAGAAATCCCAAATAGAAATATTGTAATTGAAATAAAAACCTCATTTGACCCCAAACAAAACTATTGGTACATTGGGATGTAAAACTGTTGGCATTTCTGAAACAAAGAAAGGGTGAAATGCCCACTTATTATTGTTTTAGGCCAAGAAAGAGAAAAACTATTAGCTGTTCTGAAGTTAACACAGAAAACTGAAAGAGTGATGGCCAATGACACAATTGAAACCTTACAACAATGGGATGTAGTGTCACTTGTCCAAGGAATATTATTTGATAATACAGCCAGCAATACAGGAGCATACCCCGGTCCATGTGCTCTAATTGAAAAAAAACTAAAAAAAAGCTGGTACATCTTCCTTGCAGACACCACATTCATGAATGGATTTTAGTCATGTTTTCAAGAGATGATTAGGTTGCAATTGTGGCCCTGAAGTAATGTTATTCAAAATATTTCAAGCATACCAGAAATATATAAACCCAGCAGAATTTGAGCCTTACACTAAAGACAGTGGTAGTGTTGAAGACGGTGTACAATAAAAGACTAAAGTCAGGGTTAACCCAGCCAATGGATGATTAGGTGTTGGAGTTGACATTAGTCTTTCTAGGTGAATCACCACCACAAGGAAAAGAATTACCCTAATCAAAACAAATCTTTACACTACATAAAGAGCTAGAGCATTTCCATTATAAATTTTATTCATGTAATTGCTTACCCTGTATGTCAATGTGTAATGTGTATTATATTCTGTGTTATAATACTCCACTGCACTCTATGATTGCTTAATATCAATGGTGTTTAGTGTTCATACCTGGCTACTTTGGTTGTGTAATACATTATGCTTTCAAACAGCATCGGAAGCTAGATATTAGAGAATGGCTAAGTTTTAAAGGGCTTGAGCAACCTCTAAATCTTGTTTAACAGAAGTAAAAGTTTACAGGATGAGTTTTTAGAACATTTCTCACAAAAATAAGGCTTAAGACTTAAACTTTTTACAAAAAAATTTTTTTTTACAAATTTTGGACCACCCTAATATACAGGTATGTATTTTTATCCTCAACATTTTGTTTAAAAAAATATAATCGGACTATAGGTGTGATTAATGAAATTAGCTCTGATTTGTTTACGGATTAAGAACTTTTTTTATGTTGGTATAAAGAGTACGTATAGTAAATACTCAAACACTTATCTGTTGTGTTTGCGGTTCCTGGTACATGTGTTGCAGCAAATAAAAATAAACCAATTCTGAAAACTATGCTGATGTAGCTGCCACAGTTTTGCTTTGTTAAGCTACCCTTCTTTAGAATAATTAAAACGAATTGTACAGGGCTCTACATAAAGTTTTAAAAGCACTTGTCCTGTAGGACAAGTTCAGTACCAAACTGACCTGTCCCATTTAGCTTACACTTGTCCCATAAAAATCACAATTTAATTTCCCGATTCCCGAGGTTCCA
>CH001841.1:1628717-1649662 GCA_000149265.1 Ciona savignyi | reverse complement strand
GGGAAAACGCGCGCAGGAGTGCGTCAGTAATTGAATCTAGGTCAACGTAACCCTAGGTCAAACCGCCGATCAAAGCAATAAACACCGCTACGAATCTTTAAAAAAGCAACGCTGCGGTTAGCAACTCTAAGACCTACAAAATTATAATACTATATTTAAACAGTTGTTACGTCATACAAACTACAGTTGGGAGCCATGTTTACTTGCATTACTTGTGTGAGCTTCCACATGCGAGTGAATTCTTACTCGCCCGAAATTTGATGCTTTTTGGCCTTGCTTATCATGGAAACAGGAATCGCCTTTCTTATTTCGTTGCGGTTTACATGAAGATGCGCGTAAGATTGGTATTAACAAACAACATAGGCTACTCTGTCTTTCGAAATCGTTTTTTAATGTTGCACTCGAATTGTAATAATTACCATTTAATAATACTAATAATTAATAACCATAGGTAAAATTGTTCAATTACCTAACCAATTGAAGCAGAGACGAAAACCCCGGATTGGGATGTCATGTTTACTTCGCGTTCAACTTTAATATAATTAACCGATGAAAATTATTAAGTCGCGTTATTTTAAGAGGTTTGTCTGAGCGTTGACAAAAAATATGTGATTATTTCACACGCTTTTGGAGTTTATTTTAATTTTATTTTACATCTTTATTATGACCCGATGCGAAGATTGCTTATCGGTCTTTATCATATTCGCCGCACAAAGATTGCGACCGAGTGTTAGCTCTTTTCAACTCGTCTCAGTTACCGCTAATAAATCCTAATTGTAACAAAAGCAACGGGCAACGAAATAGTACGAATCTCATTCGCGCACGGTGGTAGATTAACACGGTTTAAACTCGAAGATATACACGGCAGTGAAGGATAGTGAAAATAGCGTTTAGTTTGCATTTTTAACCTATCCCGTCGGACAAGCGCCGCGCAGTATTTACTTGTCCCACGCTATAAATCACCTGTCCCGGACAGGCGGACAAGCGTGTATGTCGAGCCCTGTTGTATAAAACTCTTACAATTTATTACAAAACTCTTCCATTTAATGTTATGTTACTTTATTAATCCATTTCAATGTCTAATTAACAAGATTGAATTTTTTGGGGATTTTAGTGAACCATAATTTCGAATTAACAGAAAAATTCTGTTATAAATCTCTTAGTACATATTTCAAGATTTTTGCTCTAATCATTAATAAATTGGCTATTATGCTAATGTTTATCTAAGTCTCCGAGTTGGTTTTTAACATTTTTTTGGCCAGGTTCAAAGGGTGTTGTGCCAATGGAAATAATGCAGTGCATTGTTAATGATGACCCACCACGCTTGCCACCCGGACATTTTTCCCGCGACCTCGTGGACTTTGTCATCTGCTGCTTGCAGAAGGAAGCGGACAGGCGGCTGCTGCCGGAACAACTATGTAACCACAAGCTAGTGGCTGCTACTTGCCAGTTACCGCTCGCTCAAAGACTGGGCACTGTCTCAGAATGGATTAAACATGCACTTGGTCATAGAAGGTGAAAAATTAAATACCACACTCGAAACCTGCTGGTTCAGGTTCCAAATCACTTAATGATAATTTATGAGCGCAGTTCGCAGTTTTATATTCTGATTAAGGTACTCTAAATTCCAATAAAGTGTGAATGTACAAAATTAACATATCAACTTTGATGAATAGACCAAACCTATATTTGGTGTAATTGAGAGATTTAATACCATATCCCGAGCACACTTTGATTTTTATACGAAGGTGTTTTTTTCGCAACGATTTGGTGTGCCTTCCCATGATCTCTCATACCAGCCTATGATATTTCAACTATGCCCTGTACTTTCATGCAATAAGTTCAACTTACAATGATGTATATTTTGTGATGCCAAATGTGTAGAACCGGTACTGTAGATTTTATCGTGGTACTCGATTCAGTGCATGAAATGCTTTTACCGATTGTTTATTCCTTTTTGTTGTATTTATTTGTATCTGTATTTAATAATTTCTATTGACATAGTTTTGGTTTACTTTCTTAACTTACCAGGAAGCTTTCAGATTCGTTAATGTTATTCGGTTTCACAAGGGTTTTTTTTCCTGTAATTAGCAAATTTATCATGACCAATTAGACAATGTAGTTATAATTTTCAAAACAAAGAGTGCAATTTGACCGGCCGGTTAGTCTGGCGGTTAAGTGTCGCCTTTTCAATCGAAAGGTTGAAGGTGCGAAACTGGTCACTAGCTACTCGGTTGTGTCCTTGGGCAAGGCACTTTACGGACATTGTCTGAACCATTCACGGGGATAAACATGAATATCCCATCCTAATCCATCTACCCATCTGTAATTTATAAAATATAAATAATATAAATCCAATCCCTGTATCACTCCTAGTTCGAACTTAGTGGGGCTAGCATAATTGTTTGTTTTCTTATTGCGTCGATGATAGTTGATTAAATTTTTCTAATTTTGATTTGTAGATAAAATGGTGATATCTTTTAGGGGTCGGAAATTTACAGCCCGTCCAGCAATATTGTCTGGCTCCCATCCCCCTTTTATAAATTGTACTAATTATACAAACTACCTGCAATGATTTGAATGACCTACTTGCAATACACATATTTGGTGATTTTGTTATAAGAACTAAATAACCTGATAGGAAATTCTTAAAATATCCAACTTTAACAACATCATAAAAAGTAGAGGAAACTTCATTGTTAGTGAAAAATTATTACTATCTATTTAGACCTTGCAGAATTTTATTTTGGCCCACGCCTAGTAAAAGATAGCCGACCTGTGCTTTAAATAGGCGTTTGTTTAATTTTTACAAAATTTTATTTATATTTTGAGTTTAAACGCCATATCTTTTATTATTAAATTCCAAATAACTTATCTTTTAAGGTAATCCCTATAAATGTGCATTTAGTCTATGCATTGCACTTGCATTTCTGATTACAGATGATTCTACACAGCATTTCAATTTTTAAAATCGAGAAATCTTTTTGTATCACTTTTGTATGTTTCCTTTACAGACTTAGGCTTTTATTTTATAATCACTAGTGTAACAATGCCTGATAAAGCTCAAGTAATACTCTTAGCACATGCGAATGTAACACTGTATGCGCTGTGTTTCTGGATTCAAATTGGAACTTTACCAGTAAGTTGCTTGGTACATTAGAGAATTTTGTGCGTCGGTTTAGTGTGTCGCCTTTCAATCGAAAGGTTGCAGATATGAAACTGGTCGCTAGCTAGTCGGTTGTGTCCTTGGGCAAGGCACTTTACCGACATTGCCTGAACTCAGTGGATTAGGGGCTTCTACCAAATTGAAGGAACGTGTCTATCATATACAGCACTGCAATAGCTCCGGTAACCCGACGGTGGGCGCGAGGTGATCTGACGATTTTAACCCCTTTAGTTTTCCCATTCACGGGGATAAACATGAATATTCTATCCTATGTAACTGTATCCATTTTTCTTTATAATTTTTTTAAATGTCTCATGTCTTAGACCCATTGAGAATTTTAACAACAAGTTTTTTTACATTAATATAAAGAATATTTTCTACTGAAAATAACCAGAATATGCATCACCTTTACAACAGTGCCGTGTAAACCAACATTAATTTTGCCCTACTATAATTATATGTATATAAAAGGGATACTGATATATGATTTATTTAAGTATTTTTAGGTGTTCTTTATTTTTATTACAGTCAATGATTGCACTTTATATTTCAGTACTTAACACAAAAGTTTGATGTTGACCCAGTCACCTTTGGAAACCTTCAAACAACATTTGCAGTTGTTCAGTTGATGGGAGGCCCAATATTTGGTCGGCAAGTAGTAACTTTAAATTGTTGAATTTTATATTTTATCATTTAGTTCATACATAGCATTATCAGCCATCAGTTAAAATTTAGTAGAATCGAAACCAGTTAGTAGCTTATTGACTGTCCGCTTAGCTGAACTCAACGGTTTAATGGCTTGAAAAACCGTTGCAATGTCTTAATTGAAGGTCACTGCAATAGCTTTATTAACCTAACAGTGGACAAGAGGTAACTGACGATAGCTTAAATTTTAACCTGCGTTTTCAGGGGTAATGATGAGTACCTATATCATGCAATAATCTTTTAGATTTAATACTAGACTGCCTTAAACGTCTGAACAAATTAGCCATAACATAAAACTGTTGTGAAAACAAATTGATTGTTGTAATGGTAAAACAGTTTGAACATAGTTAGTGTTTTGGTTGGAGTTTACTTTTAAGTAACAAAACTTAATTGTTTATAAACCATTTTAAAAAATAATTCCTACACTAACACAGATGACCGTATTTTAAATACCCATCTCATAATTTATTACTTTGTTTTTAAAGGTTTGGGGATTTATTCGGATGTAGATATGCCCTGGCATTAGCATTTTCTTCTGCATTTCTGAGCTATTTCCTACTGGGTGTTGCGAATACGGTGTTCATTATTTTCGTGTCCCGTCTTCCATCTGTCTTTATGCATGCAATGCAAGGTTGGTAAAAAAGTTTTTTGTTTCATAAAAATGGTAATATCCACATTGTTATTGCAAGCACCTAATTTGAGACTGTGGTGTGAAAACGCTTCGTTAGGGTATTTGTAAAGTAATCAGACAATTGCCGCCTCCTACGTTTTCTCATTCATATAGGGATAGGATAGAATATTCATGTTTATCACCATGAATGGGAAAACTAAGTGTGTTAACACACGGGCAGTCGTCAGATCACCTGGCGCCTACTGCCGGGTTACGGGAGCTATTGCAGTGTGTTGTGTTTGATAGACACGTTCCTTAATTTGATAGAACCCAGTAATCCGCTGGGTTTGGGCAATATCCGTAAAAGGCCTTGCTCAAGGACACAACCGACTAGCTAGCGACCAGTTTTGCACCTGCAACATTTCGATTGAAATGTGACTCACTAAACAGCCAGACTAACCGGCCGGATAAAACAGATAGGTCCCATATAAGCTCTCTCGTGGCATTGGTTAAAATTACTTTAATACAAAGTAATTTCCTTCTTCAGGAGCACAGATGATCATAACTGATCTGACAGAACCATTAGAGCGACCAGACAAACTGGGCAAGCTTGGACTTTCATACGCGATAGGTATGGTATTGGGACCAGTTATTGGTGGATGGTGCACGACATACGCAAGTGAACAGGTGGCAGCCTTTGTAGCAGCATCCGGTTCTCTTCTAAGCATCGCCGTTGTGCTGCTGTTCATTCCCTCAAACACTAAGGGATTTATTATAAAGGGAAATGGAGATGATAAGGTATTCATGGTTTGTTTTATATCCTGTCTTCTTCCATGCTACATTTTTTTGCTGGTAAAACTCTAAATTACTTTTTCATTGTATTACTTTTTGAAAATTTTTGTCTTGCCACGAATGTGATGAATATGTAGCTGTTGGGCGAACTCCAACTTTTAATTCAGGCAAATATTAGCAACTTGCTGCTTGTCCGACCGATTAGTCTGGTGGTTTAGTTAACGCCTTTCAACCGAAAGGTTGCAGGTACGAAACTGGTCGTTAGCTAGTCAGTTGTGTCCTTGGGCAAGGAACTTAACGGACATTGCCTGAACCCAGCGGATTAATTGGTTTTACCAAATTGAAGGAGCTTGTGAATAATACACAACACACTGCAATAGCTTCGATAACCCGACGGTAATCTGCTGATTGCCTGCGTGTTAACTCCCTTGGTTTTCCCATTTACGGGGATAAACATGAATATCCTATCTTATGGTAGCTTTAAAGTGTATTTAGTATCCAGGTATTGTGTTCTTTGTTGGAAGGCCTATATAAAGTGTGCAATAACATGTGTAATAGATATGTTAATATGTGCCATACTTAGATTGATACACCCTATAATAAGAAGTTGTTCATAACGTTTTGTTCACAACAATCTTAATTCCAACGTTTTATGGAAACCACCTAAATTTGCTTTAGCATACTGAGTGCATCTTCGTACACAACACATCTTTTTTTCAGGAAGTTTCCAAAAAATCGAAAAAATTACTTGATCTGAATCTCTTTACTGTCCTTATATGGAGAAATCCAGCTGCAAGAAAACTTTTATTCGTCAAAATGTTATCTGGTCTTCCAGTCGGCGTGTTACATGGGATGTTTAGCATGATAGCACTTAACCATTTCCATCTAACTGCAGAACAAAATGGTTATGTATTGTCGTATGCTGGTGTTTTATCCATAGTGAGTAATGACCATGTTATTGATTGTATACATTTTAAAGCTGTAATGTGTATATACCTATAAATTATATGTATATATATATATTTATTAATTATATGATAATATGTATATTATATATATAACAATTATATGATATAATATATATCAGTACAATTATTACATATATATATGTATATTAAATATATATAGTGGAACCCCACTTGGCGACCACCTCGATAACACGACCACCTTTTTATTGGTACCTCTAAATACTACAGGACCGCTTGGAGCACATGGAGCGCTCAAATCGCTTGGAGCGCTTACTATACTTCGTAATTACAAAAGCCATGATAATAATGTTAGGGTTAGGGTTAAAGTTAGTTCTGGGGTTGAGATTAGTGTTTGGGACAGGGTTAGAATTACTTTCCATAGCAATCTAAGTGATCCAAGCGGTCCTGTAGTATTTAGAGGCACCCCCTTTTTTATCAGGACCACTTCATTGCGGTCCCAAATAATTAACTATGGTCAATATCGTGACCGCTTGATGACGGTCCTATAGGTGGTCAGGTAAGCGGGGTTCCACTGCATATATATACAAATCTTTATCTTAATTATCATCAGTGCAAGTTAAATACCGTAGAAAATATGGTTTCCATCAACAATAGCCATTAAAAATAAAGTCACTTATCTGATTGAGCAGTAAATATTTTGTTATAGTTTTTAACCAACACCAATGTTTTTTGCATGAATATAGCTTGTTTGTATTGCACAGCGACATATTTCCATTATTTGCAGATATCACAAGGTTTTATAATTGGAAGGCTGACAAAGAGTGGTCATAATGAATGGACCCTTATCAATGGTTGTATTCTTGTGCTTTGTATTTCCAATGCGCTCATGGCATTACTGGTATCTGACATCATTAGCTTTTGCATATCTCTCATTCCAATGGTTGCTGCAGGAGCTGTGTTCTCTACAGTAATTCAAGCTATGCTTACAAAAACTGTACAGCCAGAAGATACAGGTATGACATAAATATGCAATTAATTTATTCGGCAAATTAGTCTTACTGGTACCATACCAGAACGTTGAATAAAAGGTGGTGTGATCAAAACCTGTGCAAGCTATTTGGTTGTGTTCTTTGGCAAGGCACTCCGCAGCCATTGACCAAATAGTGATTTAATTGGTTCAATTAAATATCTTGCAATATCCTATCATATTTAACCCTTTAAAATAGCTAAGTCAACTAAACTTCGGGAATTACGAAAGCACAGTTGTGTTGTTGTTTTATATCTATTTTAATATAGATTATCCCTTTCACCATAATAGAAATTACACCTTCATTTTTCATCATATTCAATACTGTGTGTAAACCTACACAACACACTGTACATTTTTTTAGGAAATAAACGTGGTTTTATGTTTATATGCATGAGTGAAAGAATATACACGACATATTCATTCAACACTTATTTCCACAGGTTCTATGCTTGGTGTTAGCATGGCAGTTCACTCTCTGATACGCAGTGTTTCACCGACAATAGGTGGATTTCTATTCCAATATTATGGTTTTTGGTCATTTGGTGCAATAGGTTTTATATGTAATGCTATATTACTTGTTTATCTACTGGCAAGGTGATAAAAACAATGATTTTATTTGCACTTACTGCTTGAACGTTTGTCATAAGTTAACTTTAGGTTTTTAATTTTAGTCCTTTTCTTTTTTAGTAAGTGCACATTATAGTTCATGTAAAAATTCATAAATTTATTTTATCATGTACAAATACAAAGTAATATGCAACAAAATATTATGGCATTAAAATGCAATATCTTGTAATCTTGGCCTTGTGTATTTCTTTCATTTTTCCAAGATGCCGTAAAATCAAAAATATACTATCCTTGGTCTTCCGTTTTAACTTGAGTGTCCTAGCATACCGCTGTACATCATCATCAGTAAAAAAGGTTGAATGGCAAGTACCTGGGCATTTTGAGAGACAATTTATTAACACAGTAAATTACTACAGTTTCCACAAAGCCATTTTCAGTACCTTTGACTTCCTTTGCTTGTTCAAGATACACTGCTCTGTGTTTATTTTCCTTCAGTGATAAACCTTTTCTTGGTTTATTGAGTAAAGTGTACTTTTCGTGAAGTATATGATTGATTTCCCCTATTCCTGATGCCACTTGCTCAATTGTTAAGTGACTTCTGATGTACCTTCATGTAAAATTGTTGAAATGTTAAGTCTTCAAATAAGCAATATTAAAATTACAGCAACCACCGATACAAATTACACATTGCAATAGCTTGGGTAACTTGAATATTGTGGAAGGCAACTACTTAAAACAGTGAAGTAAAAGAAGGTAAAAAAGTACTTTGGCACAGATCCAAACTCTTCGGAAGTCAGTTTGTTTAGTTGTGGAATTGCATGTTTTAATCTTGGAGCTGGTTTAACATTTTCTTTGTTTCCAGCAGCTGAAAATAACAGAAATGAATTTAAAAACATGAGTACAATTATACCCTATAGCACCTATACATCCAATAACCTACATTTGTGATCGTTTTCAATTGGTGAGTGCACTGATTGTGCACCACTGTTCTTTAGGGCAAAAATCATCATCTCGTCTGCTTCTTCTTCAACAAGTTGTAACTTTTTACAATTTTCCTTTAAAGAAAAAAAACATTTTTTAAGTCTTTAAATTTACTAATTCAGTGATTTTTAAATTAAATATTTTATGAGGCTACCTTCATACTTTCCAAATCTTCTTTTGCTTTCTTGACCGATAGTTTCATTACTCGAACATGATTTTTCATTTCAATGACATCATCATATATTTGCGAAAACGTCTTTGGACCATCAGAATTACTCAGAGCATCACGAATCTCCAATCCACACTCGACACGACTAAGCAGGTTTTCAAAACTTGAAACCAACATATTTATTTCATTTTCCATTGTTTTGTCTGGTAGTAAAAACCGAATACACGAACCTAAGCGACTAAAAAATAAAAATATAATAATTTTCAATGCCCAAATATTTTTAATACTTTATATATCGTGTTTACAGTGTAACACTCAACAAGAATCTTTTATACCAACACTTATAAAGCTGTTGTTATAAATGTTCAATGTTGCGTGAAACGCTTCCCGCCGGATTTCGATTACGTCAGTGTTTCCGATGACAGTTATCTTATTCCAGTGTTTGTGTTGATTCAGACTGACACAAGCCACACAAATATGAAACGTGGATATAATTAAAAAAATACTATTCTTCTTTAATAGATCAGGATTTACAATTTTTGGATTATATTTTGGTGAGGTTGTTTTCGATTATTGGTATCTTTGGTCTGACAGGTCGGTTTATGATTTCTATTCATAGGCATTGATTAGGATTTCTATTGTCTATGACATCACGTTTGATATTCTTTACGTTGAAAAGATGAATGATGTAGCAGAGGTTGATATAAGTGTGTCCACAATTAGATTAATGAAGGTGTTAGTGTACAGTACGACAAGTCACGCAAAAACTAAGCAATGGTTTTAAAAACGTAAATATTCTTTTTTATACAGTAATAACACTAATTTTAACCCCGGCGATTACGTCACAATCTTTATATTAGTAATCAGTTTACCTCCTTAACTCTTTTTAGTTTTCCCCACCAATTATAAGCCGGAGCTGTCTAAAGTCTACAAATATTAAAGACCTGTGGCGTAATGGGGTTATAGTGGGGGCTTGGTTAGCACCGTACGACTGGCACTAGATCGTACCTAAAGCTGCCTGGCCACTGCCAACTGAAACTTCGAAATCAGCCGAACTTTGTCACGGAAGGTCGATTTTATTCTTGATCACATGCGAGCACAGCAAAATATACAACGCTGGTGAATAAGTCGTCTGTACAGGTGAAGGTGAAATATACACAGTTCTTGGCTTAATTCCACGTTAAAACGATTGTCTTGCAGTAATAAATTGTTCTCTGCACTTTACTCGTTGAGTGGTAAAATATCGAAATTGTATGTCTCCTATTATAGTAGAGTAAACATTGAAAAAAATACGGCGTTATACATTTTTTCTCCCATTAGCGAGGTTCGATACCAATGGTGTAAGAGGAAGTTATTGGGAGATCTAAGAGTTATTTTGTTTCTGGGTATGGCTTTATAGTGTGAGAAAAATGATAATGACGTCATATTGTATACAGTACAATTTGACTTAAGCGAATTAACTACAGACCCTTTATCGGATACCGGTACTGGTTTTGCAGAATCCCTTGGTTTATTTCTTTATTTTTGTTTTGCAGATGAATATTATCGATTTTAAATATTAGTAGCCTTTATACTAAACGTTGAAATTTTTCTTTTAAGTGATTACCTGCACCAGTATGCCAAAAGTTATCTCGAAAAGCGTGGTATGTACTGATTCGCAGGACCAGGAGGTGTATGGAGAGAAACCGCTTTACACCTATTATTGTTTATGTGGACAAATGGTGCTTATTCTGGACTGTGTATTGGAAAGATTGCCACTTCGCAGGCGTGACAGAGCTCGCGTAATTGATAAAAGCAAACATGCTCATCGAACAAGCAATACTGAACCTGCAGAAACTGTTTATATTAAGTGGAAAGAAGGAGTTGAACTGCAATACCGAGAAAACTGCAAGCGATGTAGCTTACCTGTGTACTACAGGCACAAAGAGGATGAAAAAAATGTCAGGTTTATTTTTAAAGGTGCTTTAGTTGCTGAAAGTGAAAGTACATTCAAAACTAATGTCTACAAACAGATGGACAAGCCTAAAGAAATCAAACTTGTAAAGCACACGAAAAATATGGGCAAATTCAGCTCAGTTACAGTGTCAACAATGGACGAGGATGAAGATGCATTGGAAGCCAGAGAGATCGCAGATAGTTACGCTGCGAATGCTAAAGTGATCGAGAAACAGCTGGAGCGCAAAGGGATGACGGTGAAGAGGAAGACAGTGATGGGTGCTCCGGATGATGTGAGAGTGAAGAAGAGCAAAGGAACGCTCATCGATAACTGAAAGGCGCTTGGGAATGTTCGGATAAAATTTTAAAAATATGCACAATTCGAACACATTCGTGGGTCCAAGTTCAATTAAAATGCGAGGTTGGTACAATGGATCAGAGCTGGTGCGATCCATGAAGCTGGAGCGTCCGATCAACTCATGAAGTGACTTTGAATTGATCCACCTAATATATTAGTCATTTGTGAAGCTGTGATGTAGTTATTATTCATTGAATTTGATTATTTGCTGTTTTGGCTCTTTTAAAATTGCATTAAAATCTCAGTCGTTTCGTAATATATAGCTGGGTTGTTTTGTCGACGATATATATAAATTTTACATGCAAAAATATTACAAATTATATTATTAGTCTATATTAAAAATTTCAAAAACATGTATTGAAAATCTGAACTTGTTGTTTTTAGGACAAAGAAACTACAATCAGTAAGTATTTAAGTAAACCTTATAATTCTGCTGTAAAACAATGGTTAGGGGAGACCGTATGAGGATCCATAATGTCCCGTACATCAATCCAATGCTGATGCAACACAACCTTGCCACTGCTGAGTACTGCCGCACATCTGTTTCTGCTCTCGGGGGCGTCACCGCTGGTATTCTCGGACTAACTGGCTGGTACGGATTTGCTTTTTACGTCATTTGTGCACTTTCGCTTTTCACAGGGCTTGTGATTAAGGCTGGAGGCAAAAAATCGGACTCTAGAAGATATTTTATGACAAGAAAACAGCTACTTTTTAGTGGGCAAATCGGAGCTCTGTTTACATACATATTATTTTGGACATTTCTGTATGGAATGGTACATGTTTATTAATATTTCAAAAGTTGCAATACAGTTTAAAGAAATTCTGGAATTAAAATGAGCATTTAAGACATGTCATTGCCAATTTCTGTGTTTTGTCTCGTATTCTTTTGTGTTTTGGAAAATGATGTCTGCTCGTGTACATTATTTGGTACCATATGCAGTAGCTGATTATTTAATACATGTGACTGTGTGTCACACAAAAATAATTTTCTTGAACAGTTTGTTCTATCATTTGTAATATCGTTAAACAAATTGCAAAGCTCTTTTTCAATTAAAAGTGGACGATGTTTTGTGATAAATGGTACCTATAAAGATTGCTATTTTGAAGTGTTAGTATAGATAAGGTACTGGTATATTTTATATATACCGGTAGCGAAATTGCATCCAAAACTTTTTGTGTTTATTAATGCATTAGCTAGGCAAGTTTATGTTGTAATTTATGTCAAATAAAACCATTAATAGATAATTTGTTTGTAATATTTAATATTAAAATTCATTTAACTGTTATACTGATCCATGCAATCAGATATAACTCGCTGCAATATATAGCTCTGTCTCTATGTAGTCAGTTTTCCTTTGACTATTGCAATATTTCTAGTGATTTTGTTAGTCTGTTCTTATTGCCACTGATAACGGGTGAAAGGGAAGGAGGAAAACTGCTTTCTAAAACTTCTGAAACAAATTTCAACCCTGCCCTAAACACTAATCTCAACCCCAGAACTAACCTCCAACCCCATGTTTAAAACTAACCCCTGATATTCCATTTAATGTGCAGTTTCCCACCTTCCTGCATTCCCTCCTTTTAGTTTTAACCCTGATAACGCATTACACAACAGTCTCTTTAACTCTCTTAGAAATTTATTTTTAGTTTTCTAATTGCAATATAAATTACTGAACTACCAAAATAAAAAGCACACACAAGTTCTTTGTATAAATAACTTTGCTTATTTCATGCAAATCATTCATCTAATTCCATACGGTACTTAAATTATTTTATCTCAAATGTGGTTATAGAAAAATGTTGACTACTAATCAATCACAGGAACATTTAAAATAAAACAATATATCAGCTTTCTTTGTAGTCACAATGTTAAGCATTCAAAAACATCCACTGCAATTTACCCATTAGCCTGGATACTAAGGACACCTCCATCCTTTCAGTATAAATGCAAATTTAAAATAAAAAAAAATTCTATTTAATACACAAAGCAAAGTAATTTCAATTTACGCTTTTTGGTGCAAAAAAACAAATTATTCACAGCGGTCTAAAGCCAGTTTGGAGATATATAACATCGTATAAATAATGCACTAAGAAAACACACATGATATAAAACAATCAAACCACACAAATGCACTCTTTTAAATATACATGATTACAATAATAAAATGCTTCTTAGCAGCAAAAATTAGAAGTGGGTTTTGAAGGATAATGTGACATCCTATGTGGTAAAAGAGGTGTCCTGAAACAATGCAGAAAAAGGTCCGGATCGAAAATCAATCTTCCTGATCTGAGTTGACATCCCATGCTATGCTACCTGGTGGATTGCTTGCCAGAGCAGGGGGGCCAAACGGATCAACGTCAGTAAACTTCGGATCGTACTGTGTCTTTGTCACTCTGATCTCTGTTGCCTGGGGACCACACTGTTTCCGAACACGTGCCCAGTTCGCTTTCATTTCGATACTACTTTGTTTCGCTGCAAAATGAATGGGTTATTAACTGAAGATGGTTATCACTTTTATAGAATAAATAGAAACCAAAGATAAATTTACAAACAACAACACTTCTTATGGAAGGAAAATGTGAAGAATTCTGGTAATTCATCAATAGCATTGTAGTAATGGGAAAACCAAGGGAGGTTAACACACAGGCAATCGTCAGATCACCTCACGTCCACCGTCAGGTTACCGGAGCTATTGCAGTGTGTTGTATATGATAGACACATTCCTTTACTTCGGTAAAACCCACTAATCCGCTGGGTCAGGCAACGTGCATATAGTGCCTTGCCCAAGGACATAACCAACTAGCTAGCGACTAGTTTCGAATCTACAACCTTTCGACTAAAAGACTACACACTACATAAATTTCACTGAAAAAATGTGAAAAATCCTGGCAATATATTAATAGCATTGCTGTTTTGGTTTTTATAACACTAAATAAGGTCAATGTGACCACATGAATTACACAGCATAATTTGACAATACTTACGTCGGCCTTTCAGGGAATCCCCCATTGTGATACAAAGTAACGAGTCCCGTTCCACTTCATCGAAGGTGATTATTTTCTTTCTGTTCTCGTTGTAGAGCGTTCGGGCTGGCCGGTGGAGTCCTAATCTTTCCGTGGCATCTGCCAGTATCTCCGAGAGCGTCTCACCCCACACGTACACCGATTTGCTTGGTGGGTTCCCGTTTAGATACACCATCACACGTTTCTGGAGTAAATTAGGGAAAAAATTACAGTGATATGGATCTCTTGATTATTTGCTGTTTTGGCTCTTTTTTAAATTGCATAAAAATACAGTAGTTTTGTAATTCCCGTTAAGATGAATCATAGTTTCGGTTCCCGTTTAGATAAACCATCATAGTTTCTGGAGTAAATTAGGAAAAAATGAAAGTAATATGGATCACTTATAAGATATTGTTAAAATGGATTTGGAAAATAAAATTAGTATTAGAGTCAAAAATAAAAAAAATATGTACATCGTACCAGTAAAAATTCAAAATTAGAAGAAAAAAACTTAAAACGTCAAATAAATTAGAAAAAAATGGTCTGCTAATAAGTAATGTAATATTAATAACCAACATACTCTTAAATTCTAAGCCAATATTATTTTGATTCGTAAATAAAAAACTTACCCTGTTAGGTTGTTTATAGAGGTCCTTATTCATGTCAATACCCCTGGTTTTAGGTGGTGCATGGAATGGTCGGGATTCTGCAATTTTCTCCTCAAGTCTGTGAACTTTCTCCAACCTTGTTGTCTGTAGATGAAAGTTTGGTTGAGCATCTTGAAGTTACCACAACTTCAAATCAAAAAAAAAATCACCCGAACTAAAAACTATTAATCCAATCGGTTAGTCTGGCGGTTTAATGCAAAGCCTTTCAACCGAAATGTTGTAAATTTGAAACTGGTTGCCAGCAAGTCGGTTATGTCCTTGGGCAAGGGACTTAACGGGCATTTACTAAACCCAGCGGATTAATGTGTTCTACTAAATTAAAGAAACATGTCTATCATATAGAACACACTGAAAAAGCTCCGGTAACCAGACAGTGGGCGCGAGGTGATCTGACGATTGCCTGTGTGTTAACCCCCTCCGGTTTTCCCATTTACGGGAATAAACATGAATATCCTATCCTTAATTAAAGAAAAAATCACCCAAACTAAAAACTATTTTAGGTTTTTTTGATGCGAATTTTAGAAGGAGTTTTTTTATTTTCACATTAAAAAAATGGGGTATGAGATTAAAAATTGCTTTACCTCCTCTCTGGTAGTTTCCATCCATCCACCATCCAGCAGAATAGGTTGTTGCGGGCTTTTGGTGGATTTCAGTTCGGGTGGACACATTTCCTTGTATCTACGTCCTGTTCAATGCATCCTATTAGTTTGTAAAGTAAACTTATATCCTTGTATCTGCGAAATGGTTAACACTCATTTTTATCTTCAACCAGTTAGTTCCTAAATTAAAGGAACGTGTGTATCATATACAACACACTGCAATAGCTCCGGTAACCCGACGGTGGGCACGAGGTGATCTGACGATTGCCCGTTTGTTAACCACTTGGTTTTCCCATTTATGGGGATAAACATAAATATCCTATCCTATCTTCAGGAGAGCTACAATGTATACACAGATACACAGGTTTACTCAAATTACTTCATGATAGGCAGATACACCAATACAGTGCCTGTAGCTATTTCAGTGTTTGGATTTTGTTATAGAGCACACTAATTAGTACAAACCAAATGATTTTAAACCAATCTTTTGAACCGCAACTTGATATTTTGCGATTTTATATAACATAGTTTAGTTTAGTTTTTGTTTTCTCGATGAAAACATGAGGCAGGACCTTTGATAAAAATTTGGAAAACAAAAAAAAACGGCAAAACGACAGTCGTTAAAACACGTCTAAATAAACATTAAATTAATAAATTTTGGTGAAATTAGACGTGACCGCTAAACCCAACATGTTGCAAAATACACATCTTCACCTTGCATATGTCTCAGTACATGCTTCTCGGTGTCCAGGACAAAATTTCCAGAGTTTCTGTTTTTCTGAAGCTTCATATTTTCCGCCAACAGTTTTTCAGCTTTGGCTGGTGGAATAAAGTTCTCCCCACATGACACCCACACCTCAACAGGGTAACGTAGAATCGTGGATATTGGGACTTCTTGCATTTCGTACCTGAATAAAGTAGAATTTAGGTTGGTGAACTCTCATAAATACATTATATTTTTTTAAATATATGATGTTTGTTAATCCTGGGGTTGGAAAAGATTGTGAGATTTGAATTTAAATAATTAACAGATTTTTTTTTAGTTTAAATTTACTGATTTATTACCAAAAATATCTTTAAACAACCAGTAGGTCACCACCAAAAAATGTCTTTGTCAAAGATACAACTAAATCACAAATGTAAATTTAATCATGAACCACTTACTCTTCAACTGACTTTGAATTATAACGTTTTCCATGTGTGTACAGAAACAGAAGAAATGTAAATAATAACTAGAGAGTGCCAACCACGTGTTTTAAAACCACTATTTGTAAAACACATTTTGTATGATATATATTTATATATTTATATATATGCGAGCAGGGTCCCTAACCACAATTTGTATTTTATACACCGGGTAAGTAGTTTGTTTCTGCAAGCATAAACGCATGGGTCCCTGAGGTAACAATCCGATCTTGTTATTAATGTTCATTTAACAATATATGTTAGTGTCAGTTATGTGCACGTCAGGTAAATGTTATTCGACAGTCCAGAAAGTTATAACCGGATTGCCATAATTTTGTTTCTGCAAGCATAAACGCATGGGTCCCATAGTTATTAAACCAAACTTCTTTTCCATGTGTAGTTAAAAAAAGAATAAGCGAGTTAGATTAACCAACATTTTACCACGAATATTTTAAATTAAAGCCTCTTGTCAAGCGTTGTAGTAAAATGAAGGTAAATTCCCAAAACAGCCCGATTGAGTTTCATTATTTCGGGGAATTCCCCTGGGTTTAGTACATAAATTTCTGTTTTTTTCATAACTGAGTAATGTTATCTAAGTTAGATAATCTAACAAAAAGTTTTAATCCGCTTTAGCGGCTCCTTGTTGGCATATATGGCATGCCTGTTACAATCATGGTTTAGAAACAAATCATAATTTTTAGGGTATTTCCATAGTTATTTTATTTATTTTGCTCAATAGAAAAAGGGCGTATAGGGAACCAACATTTCACCAAATCTGATCGAAATTGGAGCAGCCGTTCAAGCGCGTTGCCTAAAAGAGCTAATTTTTTTTTTAAATACCGATTTGTTTTTTCCCCTCCTAGGGGAATTCCCCTTGTGTATATTATATATAATTTTGGTTTCTGCATATCTAGACCATGTGTTCTTAACAAATGACAATTTTTTACTGCGATTTCATTACCCCTTTTGGTAGATGTCGGAGCCACAAGCCGTGCCTGTCACAATAATGATTTAAGAACAAATTATTTTTTAGGGTCTTTCCCTAGGTATTTTTTAAAATTCTTTTAGATGTTTTATCAGTGGCTAATGCACTCACATTTTATAAAATCTAATTGAAATTCGGGGCAGCCGTTTAAGCGCTATGCGCAAAAAAAGCTTTTTTTTTTAAATGCCATTTTGGTTTTTCACCCCCCAGGGGAATTCCCCTGGGTATATTACCCAAAAGTTTGGCTTTTGCATGTCTAGGACATATTGTCCAACAAATGTCAAAGTTTTATTGCGATTCCATTACTTTTTGTGGTAGATGTTGGGGCGACATGGCATTACTGTCACAATCATGATTTAAGAACAAAATCTTATTTTTAAGGGTATTTCCCTAGGTAATTTTTTTAATTCTTTTAAGTGTTATAATAGTGGTTAATGCACTTACATTTTACCAAATTTAAACAAAAATTAAGAAGCTGTTCAAACGCTATGCCCCAAAAAGCTAACTTTTTAATAAAAAATACTGTTTTGGTTTTTAACGCCCCAGAGGAATTCCCCTGGATTTATTACCCAACATTTTGGTTGCTGCATATCTAGACTATGTGGTCTAACAAATTACCGAGTTTCATTGTGATTTCATTACCCCTTCTGGTAGATGTTGGATTCACAAGCCATGTCTGTCAAGCGTTTGACGAAAAAAAAATAATAAAAAAAACGGACAAAAACAATATGTGTCCCAATTTTTCAAATGGATATTGATGGCCAATTAAAACCAATATCAATTTTGTGCAAAGGTTTTAATTTGACTTCAATACTTTTAGAGTGCCATAAGAACCTTTTAAAGGGGACATGACATATAACTTATCATAAAAATAGTGATATACCATTGTGATCAAGCAAAGTTTTGTTTTTGCATTTTTTAGTTTAATTCATACTTAAACTGAAATTTACTATTTTCCTAATTAATGTTCACTTACTCTTCTGACTTTGAATCGCGTCTCAATTTAGCACTGACTGGACGCAATTTCTTCGATAAATCTGAAGCGGTTACTTTGACGTCTGTTTCAGCAGTCACATGATCAGGAGTTCCTTCATTCGAATTGCCACCTGACGAATATTCTGTTTTATTGGTGTTAGTTAAAGAAAACCCTAAAAACTTTGTTGAATAAACATTTAGACAACCTCTTATCCTTACCAACAATATTTAAAAAAATAATTTTAAATAAACCAAGTGTAACAGTAAATACTAAAGGTATTTAATATAACATATACTGAAATAGCAGTCCAAAAGAGATATAATATCTTTTGTTTAAATCAAATACTAAGAAATATATTTTATGTTTACAAACAAAAATGGTCTCCTGATTTATGGTCGAAATTCGAAACAAACAGTTGGTTTAGTTGGTTTAATGTGTTTTATTCTATGAAGTATGATTTTAGGGTAAATCATATGGTGCATATAGATCTGATGTCTAGTGGATCAAAGAAATTATAAGGGAACCATAATATTGTAGCGAATCGTGTAGTGGCAGTTTTTATTCCCGGTCTCACATTAAACACAAACTTTTATACGGTGCGCCGCAGCGTCAAATTAAGGGCAATCAAGTAATGAACAAAAAGAATGCGAGGAACGTTACAATAAACACTAACCATCATCTGGTGTTACAGGATTGCCCTCTGGTTCTTCCCTTTCACTGAACTTATCGTCAGAAATTCTGCTGAGTTCTTGTTGCTGTGTGAATAAAAACGTTCATTTTTCAGTTCATGCAATTTTCTCCCTGATTGCGGTTAGGAAAGGAAGATAGGAATTTCATGTTTTCTGTAAATGGGAAAACCAATGGGGTTAACATACGGAAAATTGTCAGATCACCTCTCGCCAACTGTTTGGTTACCGGAGCTATTGCAGTGTTTTGTATATGATGGACATATTCCTTTAATTTAGTAGAACCCATTAATCCGCTGGGTTTAGGAAATGTCTGTTAAGTGTCTTGCCCAAGGACACAACCGACTAGCTAGTGACCAGGATGTATCAGAGAAATCCCATGTGTGAACCTTGCCTTGTCCACTATTCTGCACAGTTGTGGAAAAGTTCCTGAACAGATGTTACTTGTCTTGAGTAGAAAACATTGGGTTCATCAAAACATAGAAGTATCAGCATTAATTTTAAAAAACATTAAACTAGTTCCCACTACCCTGCATATGGTAATTTTTATTAGGACAAAGCGTGTGGTATTTTTACAAGGATAAAAATCCTAGCTAAAACCATCATCTTACACCCAAAATTTAGCTCAATATCATATTCTACATATAAACTATGTATAAACTGCAAAACTTCAACAAATCACCAAAAATAAATGTAAAAAGAGTAAAGTGATAAGCAATCAAAAATGGAGCCTAAAAACTACAGACAAATCCTTAACCAATCCACCTGATAACTATGAAAATTCTTAACAGCCCACTCGATAAGTTGTTCAATGTGCAGAACATGCATTCCATCACTTGTGTACAATCTACGTGCTGCGGTACCAAGTGACAGTCTCTGTGTGCACTGCTCTAGTATCTGCGCCAAAAAAACGGATTTAAACTTCAAGCGAGAAATTTAACACAAAAATCCTGAACATATTGTTTTGCAATCGTATCCAACCGGTTAGTCTGGTGGTTTCGTGCGGTCCCTTTCAGCCAAAAGGTTGACGGTTCGAAACTTCGCTAGCTAGTCGGCTGTGTCCTTGGGCAAGGCACTTAACCGACATTGCCGGATACCAATGGATTAATGGGTTCTACCAAATTGAAGGAACATATGTATCATAGACAACACATTGCAATAGCTTCGGTAACCTGACGGTGGGCGCGAGGTGATCTGACGATTGCCGTGTGTTAGCCGCCTTGGTTTACCCATTTACAGGGATAAACATGAATATCCTATCCTATCACTGTAAGACCGGAAAACTGCACCATCATTATTTTTTTGCTTTTTTACCATAATATCTTACCCCTGTGACAGTGGTGCCAACGATCAGTTCCCCTGCTTTGAGTCTACCTTCTCCGTTACGTCTGGCTAGCAGTCTGCACGCTTGGCTGGTGGTGGCAGTCTGTATTTCACGGTTGAGTAACCGCAGACTGGTCTCCTGTCGAAGCTTGTCCAACTGCGAGACCCAGTGCTTAAGTGTGGTTTCAGCCTCATACGTTGACAAATCAACTTTGCCGTTCAAACAAGAGAAACTGCCACGTTGTTTCAAACCTGAAGTTGCAATAAAAGACCTTTAA
>CH001841.1:1618257-1628617 GCA_000149265.1 Ciona savignyi | reverse complement strand
TCGTGGTTTAGTGCAACGCCTTTCAACCAAAAGGATTGTAGGTTCGAAACTGGTTGCTAGCTAGATGGTTGTGTCCTTGGGCAAGGCACTTAACGGACATTGCCTGAACCCAGTAGATTAATGGGTTCTGCTAAATTAAAGGAACATATGTATCATATACAACATACTGCAATAGCTCCGGTAACCCAACGGTGGGCACGAAGTGATCTGACGATTGCCCGTTTGTTAACCTCCTTGGTTTTCCCATTCACAGGGATAAGCATGAATATCCTATTCTATTTCGGAAATGGGGGAATGTTGAATCTTAATACCTAATGGCCACAACGGGTTTACTAGGTTAACCTCATACCCACAACCTACCATTTTTCCTTGCATTCCCCATAGCGCAACTGAAAGACCAATGTTCAGGAGCTTTCGTCAGTTGGTATTGACCTCTAATAACCTTCGCGCATGAGCAGCAGACCATGACAGGGTTACTGGATCGCTCGGACAGCTTATCAATAATGTAACCTTCCTGGTTAATGACCTCTTGTCCCACCACAGCATATGTGCATACCGAGACCTGAGAAAAGGGCAGTTTAGTGCTACGCCTTTTAAACGAAAGGTTTTAGGTTCTAAAAAGGTTGTGTCCCTTGGGCAAGGCACTTAACGGACATTGCCTGAACCCAGCGGATTAAAGGGTTATACCAAATTGAAGCACTGTGTCAATCATACACAACACACTGCAATAACTTCGGTAACAGACGGTGGGCGCAAGGTTATCTGACGATTGCCTGTGTAATAACCCACTTGTTTTTCCCATTAATGGGGATAAACATGAATTTCCTATCTTATCCTTTCTAATCTCGGGTTAAAAAAATCAAAAAATGTTAGAGGACTTGCACATGCAAATACTGGAGATATTTAAATGCTTTAAATAATCTTCTTTTAAATTAAATCGAAAAAACAGTTAATTGGATGAGACTGAATCATAGCAACATGTATGTTGTCATGTCAAACTAAACCATGATAAAACTTTAAGGGCTGCAGTAAGAATAGGATAGGATATTCATGTTTATCGCCGTGAATGGGAAAACCAAGGGGGTTAACACACGGGCAATCGTCAGATCACCTTGCGCCCACCGCCGGGTTACCGAAGCTATTGTAGTGTGTTGTGTGTGATATAGACGTTCCTTCAATTCGGTAGAACCCATTAGTCCGCTGGAATTGGGCAAATGTCCGTTAAGTACCTTGCCCAAGGACACAACCGACTTGCTAGTGACCAGTTCAGAACCTGCAACCTTTGTGCTGAAAGGCGTCGCACTAAACCGCCAGACTAACCGGTCGGAAAAAAGGATTTAAACCCTATACCATTGTGATTTTATTGCAATTTCTCAAGGTCAGATTAAAATGTATTAGATCCTGGAACAAAATAGACTTCAAATGATTAAACAAATATTAACAAAATTTAGTTTTAATTATTTTGATGTTAAGTGTATATTATAAAAAATCAATTTAGCATCACATCTTGGCATTGCTAGCTAATTGCATTAGTCATTACTCATTTGTACTGAAGTGAAAAATAAGTTAATTAACTATCATACGTGGTTTGCCGCTGTGATCTCTTTGTCCATTGTATTTGACTTGAAGGGTTCGAGGAAATTGAACACGGGGTCCCACAACCACTGTTGGTGGGCTCGTCCGTACTTGCCTTTCCTGGGGTTAGGGCATTGGGGGTTAATTTAATACAACTTTTCCATAGATAAGAATGAGAGGTATTCTAGTCAGGTCATAACATCTTGACCGGCCGGTTAGTGTGACGGTTAAATGGGTCGCCTTTTAAGCGAAAGGTTGCAGGTGCGGAACTGGTCGCTAGCTAGTTGGTTGTGTCCCTTGCCTAAACCCAGGTTTTAATATCCTTGTCTACTCTATCATACAGTGTCTCTGATATTACCGTTTCCAGTTTTGGCAGAACCATTGTCGTTTTTCCCATATCTACAAGGATATTTAAACTTATTAAACCCCTACAAACTTACTTGAGATATTGTAAAGAGATTGAGCAACCGTTGTAAGTCAGCGATTCTTCAGTGCCAGGTTTATAATACGGCATCACAACACCAAGTACCAACTGATGGCTGCAAGCCAATCTGATGTAACCATCAACCAACTCCCATCGTTGGACTGTGGAATATTAACAACAGATTACCCCAGTTATCTTGGGTTATCGCTAGCTCTCTTGTCCATCGATTTCTTTATGAAATGGGCAACAGAGTAGTTAAGTACCCTACTCGTTGATTGTAAACTGGATATTATAGATATTACCACCATTTAAGTCGTGAAATATTACCACCATTTATTCGAGTCATTAATGTGCGGCCGTATTGCTGTACAAGTGACTTAGCAGATGTTGCTGCCATCTGGTAGATTAGCAACATTGGAACTACAATAATGCCTAAACACACATAACTACTAAGATAGGATAGGTTATTCATGTATATCTCTGTGAATGGGAAAACCAAGGGGGTTGACACACGGGCAATCGTCAAATCACCACGCGCCCACTGTCGGGTTAGCAAAGATATTGCAGTGTGTTGTATATGATAGGCATGTTCGTTCAATTTGGTAGAACCCATTATTCCGCTGGGTTCAGGCAATGTCCATCAAGTGCCTTACCCAAGGACACAACCGACTAGCTAGTGACCAGTTTCGAATCTGCAACCTTTCGGTTAAAAGGCGTTGCACTAAACCACTGGACTAACCGGTCGGATGTTAGCATGCACTATGCGATTATGATTTGTTATGTACCATCACACAAGTATAACGATTATTCTTTCCAACCTCAGAGATAAATAAGTTCTATGCTCTCACACCACAAAGCAACAATAACAACCTGGATCATCAAACGACTTCTTGCAAAGCGTGATATTTCCAACCACACAATCCATGCCTTCCTCTAGTCCTAACACCAGACCTGGTTCTGACGCTGGGCTGATGAAACCATCCTTAAACACCAGTTGCTGGTTCGAATCAACCATATTTGGTCGTTTCTTGGACTGTTTCGACCTGTTTAATAGTAAGTTATTAAAAGGATTCTTTTTAATATTTTACCCTATGGATAAATATGATCGATATTATGTGAAGTGTAATGGTTTTAGCAACTGGCAAAGGAATCTATGTTGATGTATATCTGATGTTTAACCGTCAAACAATAAGCCTGGGACAATAAATGACAGTGAAACAATAAAAAAGAAATTTTAGATTATATGTAGCAGTACAAACAGCACTGAACCATACCCTTAAAAGAGTTATTAGAAAGCTAAGTGTTGCCAGGAAAAGGAAGATTTTTATCTGAGTGGGTAGGCCATTACATCATGGTGACTATTTAAAAGTTCATATGCGAATCAAATTGGACAGTTTATTGTAATATCAACTAACCCACTACGTGGTTAAATGCTGCATAACAAACTTTGTTTTAAATGCGCAGAAATAAAACAGAGTTATTTGGCTGGGATTTTGAAATTTAATATAAACTAAGCACTTCTATGAGGTTGAATGCGGCATGATAAACTTTGTTTTAAATATGCAAAAATAAAACTTATTGGCCTGTGGGTGTATAGAGGTATTGGACTGTGGGTTTATTGAGGTATTGGCCTGTGAGTTTATAGAGGTATTGGCCTGTGAGTTTAAAGAGGTATTGGCATGGGGGTTTATAACTTACGATTTGACATTTTCTAATGTTGGTTTCATGTCCTCTTCACTGCTATCTGATGACTTTTGTTGCCACGGATACAACTTGGATTGCGTTGTTCGCTCCAGATTTCTATGTGTGCGCTCATGTGCGCTCCTAATATATAAAAAAAATTATAAATTGGATTACCAGTACTTCATTGTGAACAAAGCGAGTTAGCACCTATCTCTACTTATCGGGACACAAAGAGAATGGCAAGCAAAATCCAAACTTAACAAAAGCACGAAAAAGTCAAATTTTATTGGACACAGATCAACCGTTAAACAGAATCTGTAACTGTATACTTTTGTAAATTTAAAGAATTCAAATAATCGATCATAATTGCGTAATACTGAAATAAAACTTTCATCTTGACTAAATTCATAGTTAAATGGAACAAAGAATGGAATACACTGAGTAAACCTACAATCCATCATTGGCCAGCTCAGATCCATCAGACGAACTTTCGCCGTCTATTTTATGCAGATCGATGTGGGTGTCTATGCTGTCTGTCAATAAAAGGACAATAGGATAGGACAGGATATTTATGTTTATCCCTGTGAATGGTAAAACCAAGGGGGTTAACACAGGGGCAATGGTCAGATTACCTCGCGCCCACCATGGGGTTACCGGAGCTATTGCAGTGTGTTGTGTATGATAGAGATGTTTCTTCAATTTGGTAGAATTCATTAATCCGCTGGGTTCAGGCAATATCTGTAAAGTGCCTTGCCCAAGGACACAACCGACCAGCTAGCGACCAGTTTCGCACCTAAAACTTTTCTATTGAAGGCGACGCACGTAACCGCTAAACCAACGGGCCGGACAATACATTGCAATGATATTTTAAGTATTTTTGTTGACATCACTTAATCAATCTGGCATGCATACTTTTCTGTGATTGTTTTATTATAGCGTCTTTAAATTCAGTTCTGTACTTTACAGTTTACTTTACTTGTATTTTCTACGGCTTTAAGTTTATTTTGTCAATTACTAAGTTACTTGTGTTACAGCGCCAAGTTAAGTTATAAGGTTGTTTAAACTTTTTAATAAAGTCAAATTCAGTGCATACATTAGACAAAATATCAATAGCTGTAAAAATCCATTTTGTTAACTAATTATGTTTCATGCATGACATATAACCAACTTAAAGCTTTATTTTATGCCATACTGCTCGGTGACCCTTTTATTTATAACCAAGCAAATAGGCATAACGGATCAAAAATCACTAGGCATAAAAGGATTTAAAACTAGGCATAAAAGGATCCAAAATCAACTTGCACAAATTACCATGAACCAAAAACTAGGCATAAATGACCAAAAAAACAACACAAACTACCATAAACCAATTCTGAATCCCTTACCTTTGGCAATAGCTTGTCTTTTATCTTGTGACAAACAGCATCTTCCAAGTACCAGTTTCGAACCGATAACTGCTCCTTTCTCCATTTCCACCACCATATCATAAATGTCTCGCTGATTGCAAACTGCTTGGGAAAAAATAAACTTTATAGTCATATGACCCTCATTTTTACCCATGCAGATAGCAAAACTTGGTAAAAAGCTGGAATTATAAAGAATATTGTTTGCTCAAGACGGTACTGGTATTCGTTACTATTGTATATGATGTTGTATATAAAAAATGAAACATTAGATGGTGGGCGCGAGGTAATCTGACAGTTACCCATGTGATAACTTTGTCGTATTTTCTTATTCTCTAAAATAAAACATAAATATCCTCTTGTTTCATAAGTATCTTGACCCAATGTTATGGACACAAATATTAAGTTATTTGAGGGCTCTTTTTCTTACCTTCCGGGGTCCTGAGTGTGCAGAAGGCTCCGATCATAGAAATGTCATGCGACAATTTGGCCAACAGGTGTCGCCGTTGATTCTCTGTCTTACTGACGTTTGGATCAGCCCACGGCTCTCCCACCGACACGTAAATGGGCTGGTGGCGTTTTAAACCTCTTATTGATTTAATTTCACGGCCGTTCTCATCAAATAAACGCCTGAAAAGCAGAATAATTACAGCTAAATGGTTATTTGGGGATTCTTTTATTTTTTATGTCCGCCCGGTTAGTCTAGTGGTTTCGTGCGACGCCTTTAAGCCGTTAGGTTGCAGGTTTGAAACTGGTTGCTAGCTCGTCAGTTGTGTCTTCGGGCAAGGCACTTAACGGGCGCGAGGTGATCCGACGATTGCCCGTGTGTCAACTCCCTTGGTTTTCCCATTCACGGGAATAAACATGAATATTCTAACCTATCCTATGTGAATTAAAACAAACAACACAAAAATTAAAACAGGAAAATAATCAATTTTATTGGATAAAGGTACTAAATTTTCGGCAGTTTTATTGTTAAAGAAATTTAACAATAACCTACCTTGCAGCAAAAGCAAGGGAAAGTAGAGACGTGCATCGCTCCAAAAATAAGTTGAGTTCCAATTGTTCAATTTGTTTTGAATCCTTTAATAAAAAATAACAAAAATAAATTTCATTGCTTATTATCCTTCGTGTAACCTGGTATAAGTGGTTTCTTCTTTAAGTGTGATCCACATTTGAATTTGTTAAGTATTTTGCAACCAAAATTTCAAACAGTACCGGTATATGTATATTTTAGGACGAAAACATTATATGATTGTATAAATGTCAAATGAATTGGCATAAGGTTGCTCAGGTTATTTTCAATGGTCCGACTGGTTAGTCTGGTGGTTTAATGCATCACCTGCAGATTCGAAACTGGTCGCTAGCGAGTCGGTTGTGTCCTTGGGCAAGGCACTTAACGAACATTGCCTAAACCCAGCGTATTAATGGGTTTTACTTAATTAAAGAAACATGTCTATCATACACAACACACTGCAATAGCTCCAGTAACCCGACGATGAGCGCAACGTGATCTGACGATTGTCCGTGTGTTACCCCCTTGGTTTTCCTATTCCCGGGGATAAACATGAATATCCTATCCCTATACTATCCAATGTTTGCAACTATTCTTTTTACCCAGAAGACAAAAAACACAAACATGCAGTTGTGATGCAACCAATTTTTGACCCTTGTTTGGGTCATATAATAGTGCTTCGAAATACCAGCTCATTGTTGACGGATTAAAACTAGCAACTCGGTAATTGATGATGTCCATAATAAAAGGCACCCAATGGCCAGTGCTTGGACTAGTGGGTTAATGGGTTAAAACAACTATAAATACATAGAGTTATATCTTTAGTTAACCAATTGTGGATAAAAGAGAATATGTTGATAAACATTGCTGTCCCACCTTTTATTGAAAAATCAAATTTATCCTATTCAACATTTACCTTTACTTGTGTCTTTTGTGATCTCTTCCTAGAAAGCTTGCTCACTTTGGCTTTATTATCTTTTTCCATACTGCTCAACTCAGGTGCAACAATAGTAACAAATCTGATAAAAAGATTAATTAAGGACTAAAGAATAAAACGGTTATTTGATTTGGTAATAAGAACAATAAAAAATTAAAAAAAATAGATAATAAGGATTAATTTAGATGAATTAAAAGAGGAACTTTATTGCTTAGTTGGGTTGTGTCAAAATACCGTTTTGAATCCTTTTCCCCATTCCTGTAAACTCTCAGAGGTTTTGAACCCTCCACTGACGCTTTACGATCCTTTCTGCTGTTAAGAGGTGGTGCGTTTGGTAGTAAACCTCCTTCCAATGGCCACTCGTAATCGTTGTTCCAATTTCCATTGGGTAATACTGGCCATGAGTACGCCAGTTTCTTCCATGCTGGATTAGAAACCTGTAGATCAATTTTCAAAAAATTTCTTTAGTTTTGGTTGTTGGGTTATTAATTAGATATCTTCTAAAAGTACCGGTAATTTATATTGGAGAAAAATTTTGTTTGTTTTCGTGCCGACTGTGGACAAATAGTTTTTGTAACAAATATGAGTATGTCGTTTCTACCTAAAAAAGCAATTTTGGGATTTTGGACAATTGATGATTCAAATTTTCAGTGCTTCTCAAATGGTGCGCCGCGGCGCAGTGGTGCGCCACAGAGGTTAGCTAGGTGCGCCACACTTGCATTTCGTAAATTTACGACAGAGTGTGAATAGATCATAAACTACTAAATGGTTAGTGTCTAGTTTGTTTTCCATTGTAACGTTAGTTCTACATTAACTTTCGAAAAGCAAGAGCGCTCAAGAAACAGAAATTTATTATTTTTCCTAAATTGTTTCGGTATTTAGCATATTGTTTTGACTCCCCGTGCAAAGTGCGCCCGTTCGTTTTTTAAATGGTCTCGGGTGCGCCACGAGGTTAAAAAGATCGAGAACCACTGCCGTATAGATTCACTTACAGCGATAATACAAACTTCTTACTTCACACACCACACGTACACAGTTCCAAGTACAAAAAATGCATTTCATAAGTCATTAAATTGGTTTTAGTTTATTATTATTTTTTACTCCTTTATTACATTAAAAAGAATAGCACAGTTACACAAAAAAATGAAGTAAGAAAATTACAAATCTACAGTAATTAACACACATCAGTAAATAAACACCGTTTTACAGTAAAAACAAGTGACATGACAGTTAAACTCATGTCAATATTTTAATTGAGACACGCAATTTATGTGCTAATGACCTTTTTAACAAATTACACCTGTAATCATTACCTTGGTATGTTTCCACTGGTTAGGAACTGCCAAGCTTTCCTGCTTCATTGCCCACCTTTGACTTCTCACCTTTGAACTTTGACCTTCAAACCGGTCGAGCACGACCACAGTGAAATCCAACTAAAAAGAAAGTCAAAAAATTAAGAGGTTAATCATAGTCCGACCGGTTAGTCTGGTGGTTTAGTGCGAAAGGTTTAAGGTTCGAAACTGATCGCTAGCTAGTCGGTTGTGTGCTTGTGCAAGGCACTTAACAGACATTGCCTTAACCCAGCAGATTAATGGGTTCTACCAAATTGAAGAAACATAAAAATCATACACAACACACTGCAATAGCTCCGATAACCCGACGGTGGGTGTGAGGTGATCTAACGATTGCCCGTGTTTTAACCCCCTTGGTTTTCCGAATTCCTTATATACATGAACATCCTATCCTATCCTATCATATAATAAACCTGTAAATTGCATTCGCTAAAGTATATTACCGAGTTATCCATCGGGCCATCAGCTGGTGTGAGGTTTGTAGCCGACATCTCCTTTGATTCAGTTTCTAACAAATGAAAGGTTATTTAAATAGTTTATCGTCTATTACCAAAATCATAATTTTTACAGTTTTCCAAAACTGGTAGAACAATATAATGGATGACCATAGAACTTTTTCCAAACATTTGTATCCTAAATTGCTTTAATCATTTTAAATATTTGGAATTGAAACAATTGTCCTCTATAAAAAAACAAATTTAAAAGTTAAACAAATATGGATACAATAAAACTACTGTAACGTGGGTTCGATAACCATTCAGCTTGACTCCTGTATTGCAACTAACCACATGAAATTGCTAACATAGGCAAAACAAGGAAAACACGTAATCAACAGAATAAACCAATCAATAAAGCGACAACTAGCACGGGAATTTATAAACAGCACGACGACACAAAATAGAATTTAAAAAAGGTACAGTGGGCGATTCGCAAACTCTAGGCACTGCTTTTTTTAAATTCTATGTTAATTAAGTTTTAGTTCAATTCCAGCTCAACAAAAGTGATGTTGTATATCTGAACAATCGGATAACATAAACTAAAGAAATAATTAAACCACACAATACTGGTTGCAGTGATGTAACCGTAGGAAATGTCACAAATGAGGTTCAGATGAATATGTGTAATGTATCCTATGAATCAAGAATCATTTATTTGTTTGGTCAAAAATATGCGCAACATCAATGGATTAGAACATAATAATTTGAATTTATATAAATATTTAAGACCAGGAGGCAACGAAACAACCATACAGTCAACAAGTCAATTGCCCCCTTTCCCCCAAAATCATCATTAAATCAACAGAGCAAAATGTAACACAATAGATATTACCAGATAGAAATAAGTAAAGAAACTTAATGTATTGCAGTGATTAGACAAATACACAAGAATAATAATACAATACTATTATGAACACACCTTCATTTTGCAAGTGTTGCTCTGATGCTGTCCTCACTTCAACTTTCGATACAAAGCTCTGGTCAAGGCATGTAAGCACTTGCTGGTCAGCGGTTCCCATTTGCAAAGGATAGATGTTTCCATCTGGACTGAATCCCCAATTTTGCAGATCATTGTCTTTAAATCTAAGTCACAAAAGTAGATTTGAAAGACTATTATTCAGATGGGATATTACACTTTTATTGCATTTGGTCATTATTGTGATATGCCGATATCAGTATTATTCCGACAGGTTAGTTTGGTGGTTTAGTGTGTCGCCTTTCAGCCGAAAGGTTGCAGGTACGAAACTGGTCGCTAGCTAGTTGGTTGTGTCCTTGGGCAAGGCACTTTATAGACATTGTCTGAGCCCGGCGGATTATTGGGTTCTTCCATATTGAAGAAACGTGTCTATCATATACAACACACTGCAATAGCTCCGGTAACCCGCTGGTGAGCGCGAGGTGATCTGACGATTGCCTGTGTGTTAACCATTGTATATGATACATAATATCTTCCTTTAATTTAGTAGAACCCATT
>CH001841.1:1558746-1587584 GCA_000149265.1 Ciona savignyi | reverse complement strand
CTATTTCTTTGTGACTTCGTGCTCTTTTTAGATTCCCGCTTTGTGATTGGTTTATTTTGTTGATTAAGTGTTTTCATATGCAAGTGGTTAGTTGCAATACAGAAGTTGACCTTAATGGTTATCGAACCCACAAGTCGATTTGCTATAATACTTCCCTATTTATACCTTGCACACTTTGCATCTCACTTTACAGCCTGTAAAGCAGGAGACATGAGTCTGTTTCAATATTTTTCTCTGCAAGGTTCTTGGAACTTTTTCTAATATCAAGAATAATTTCAAGAATTTCAAATTGGATACTGTGTAACTGAAAATATTAAGCCATATATCATGAAAATTTTTAAATTAAAACTCATTCAGGTTGTGACATCGCTCTGCCCTACAAACAATGAACCTATTGCAAGAATTGCTACTGTAAGTTGTAGTTACTGCAATGCTTTATTTATAACTATATTATTTATTAATTGCATTTTAATCATTGTCTTGCTTTGAATACAATTCTAAATAAGACAAATCTATCTAGGTTTTATGGTTCTAGTGCATATTTTTATAAAATTTTTATCGTCATTCCACCAACGGCCAAACCGACGAAAATCGACAAATGACAATATTTACCTATAACTACTTTATTTATTTATTTCGTTTTGATCATTTTCTTGCTTTAAATACAATTCTAAAACAAATGACATTGTTTCAGTGCATTTATATATAAATTTATTATATTATTCTACCAACAGCCAAACCGACTCAGCCTGAGAAATCAATATAATTTACTCATTTAAGGGAAGTTTGCAAGATTACTCATCGGTGGTCAACAATTGCCGAGAAGCTTGGAAAGTATGGGCTGATATACCGGCTCCGCACAGAGGAGAAATTGTCAGGCAGATCGGCCATGCTCTCAGGGTGAAGAAGACTTTACTTGGAAATCTGGAAGCTTTAGAGGTAAATACACTTTGTGGAAAAACTTATAAGGGAGATTAGTGTGAATATTACAGTTATTTGTCAAACAATATGTGGCTGCAGTTAAGTTGCTTTTCCAAGCTATGTGTTGTATACTTATTCAATTGAGACATTTGCTTATAATTTTTGTACAAAATAGGCCAAGGACTTGGTTAACAATGTCTGAAAAGTGCCTTGTAAAAGATTACATTGATTTTGTAAATATACAACTTTCTAGATATTAAAAGGTTGCTGTAACACTTAATCACTTGTGGCAACATTATCTTGATTAAAGTCTCTTTATTGTTAACCATCCAAGAAAAAAATTAATATCAATGTAATAATATTTATATGATGTTCATTTCATATTACAAGTATAAAAGTATGATTATGAATAATAATATTCTTATTTCCACTCTTAAAAATGCTACATGTGTCGTAATAAACTTGTATCATTACATAACGGCATGTGTCATAAAGAACTTGTTTGTAAGGACTTCACAGACGTAATTTACTTGAGGAATAATAGTACATATTGTGTCATTTTAAAAGGTTGGCAAAATCGCAGTGGAGGGTGCTGGAGAGGTCCAGGAGTTCATTGATATTTGTGATTATGCGGTTGGCTTGTCTCGTATGCTCCCTGGACAAGTTATTCCATCCGAACGTATGTTATTTACTGACCATTAAGCTAAGACAAAAATATTGTTTGCTTTATGAAATTCCACAGACAATAATATGGTACAGTAATGCTGTACGTGCTAATACAATTTCCTGTTTGCCAATACCACTTATTGAGGATATGATATGTTTTCTATGCTTAGTGTCTAATAGGTCTGAACCCAATAGTCTTACACTAAACATATAAGATCCATTTTAGCAAAAAAAAATTATAGAGTTTTTCTCCCATTTAAGTATTCTTTATGTCTCACAACCCACAATTTTACTTCAACTGTCCACTATTTACAACTTATTGTCTTTGCAGTTGTTCCCAATAGTTAAGTTTAAGTAGAGTTTGTATTGTTTGCAGCTTCAGTAGAGTTTGTATTGTTTGCAGCTGGTGTCCACAGTCATAGGCACTGCTGTTTTCTTAGACCAAACAAGCACATTGTTTTTTTTTAAATAGTATTAAATTTCATGATAGAGTGTATCCTTTGTTATACAGTGTATTGAACAAAACACAGATAAAGTGCAAAATAGTTTCTTTTATATAGTGTATTACAAAACACGATAAAGTGCAAAATAGTTTCTTTTATATGGTGTATTACAAAACACAGATAAAGTGCAAAATAGTTTCTTTTATATGGTGTATTACAAAACACAGATAAAGTGCAAATAGTTTCTTTTATATGGTGTATTACAAAACACAGATAAAGTGCAAAATAGTTTCTTTTATATGGTGTATTACAAAACACAGATAAAGTGCAAATAGTTTCTTTTATATGGTGTATTACAAAACACAGATAAAGTGCAAAATAGTTTTTTTGTATGGTGTATTACAAAACACGATAAAGTGCAAAATAGTTTCTTTTATATGGTGTATTACAAAACACAGATAAAGTGCAAAATAGTTTCTTTTATATGGTGTATTACAAAACACAGATAAATTGCAAATAGTTTCTTTTATATGGTGTATTACAAAACACAATAAAGTCCAAAATAGTTTCTTTTATAATTGTATTACAAAACACAGATAAAATGCAAATAGTTTCTTTTATATGGTGTATTACAAAACACGATAAAGTGCAAAATAGTTTCTTTTATATGGTGTATTACAAAACGCAGATAAAGTAAAATAGTTTCTTTTATATGGTGTATTACAAAACACAGATAAAGTGCAAAATAGTTCCTTTTATATGGTGTATTACAAAACACAGGTAAATTGCAAAATAGTTTCTTTTATATGGTGTATTACAAAACACAGATAAAGTGCAAATAGTTCCCCCTTCATCTAGGTCCAGGTCATGCTTTGTTGGAGAACTGGAATCCTGTTGGCGTGGTTGGTATTATAACGGCTTTTAACTTTCCTGTGGCAGTGTATGGTTGGAACACGGCCATCGCTCTTACCTGTGGTAACTCTGTTCTGTGGAAACCTGCGCCCACAGTCAACCTCTCTACTATTGCAACACAAAAGTAAAACATTTTGCATGTTATTATAAAAAAATCTGAGATGCCCAATTGTTATATTGCTATCATTGGTGCTATTTGCAAGCCATTTAATTCACCACTGAAAACCTGACACTTACCCTTTAACTGCCGGCTGTTTTTCAGGTAATTTTTCGGTTAAGTCACCTTTGGTTAGAAGCTTCTGTACATAAAACTATTGTTGTAAGCATGATATCATCAGCTAAAAAGTTGTTCAGTAATAAAATATTTTTTTGCATTAGTAAAATTTTGATGACGTCATGTGTTACTATTTAGATGTCGAATCGAGTCGACAGCGGCAGTTAAAGGGTTAATTTCTCCCTGTGTACCTGGACAGGGTAGACATCAAACTTTGCTCCTACTCAGAAGCAGAATCTTAGAATCGTCATAACATTCTAAAATAGAACTTGTAACGTATGATTACAAGTCTAAATTATCTTATGATATCTTGGGCTGTTATAAGTATGGTACTAATTTTGTAGTTACCCTTGTTTTATTCTTGTATTGGAGGTACTTGGTAGTGAATGAAATTAAAGCGAAAACACGTCAGGTTATATAACACGAAATGCACGCAAAGAATGTTACATACAAAAGTAAAAAAGATTACATACATGCGGGCATGATTACAGTTGATTACAGTGCACACATGATAACAGGGCACAAAATAACTGTCTGGAAACCTGCACAGAAATAGAAATTATCGCATTTCCACAACAACCCTTTTGCATGAATATTTCAATCTCAGGATCATGGAATCCGTGCTGATTGAAAACGATCTTCCTCCTGCCGTTTGCTCCCTTATCTGCTCCGGAGCAGATGTAGGAGAGAAGATGTCCCAAGATCCCAGCATCGATCTCCTATCGTTTACTGGAAGCACACCAGTTGGCAAAAAGGTTGGGGTGGCCGTTCAGGAAAGATTTGGACGGAAGATTCTAGAACTCGGTGGCAACAACGCCATAATTGGTAAGAATTTTATTGTTTTAACCGGTTTCCCTCGATTATTGGATCCAGTTTAGTTTGTCCCCAGGATGAAAACACGTAATAAAAAATTTCTATAAAAATTAGTAAACAGATCAAATGCGGCAAAGCGATGCCGATATGTGAGAAATGGGTGTGCTTAAATTTGTATACAGCTGGTAAAATTATTTACCTGATTAGCTGGTTTTCTTATTTAATCACCACGCTGGCCACTAAACATAATTTTTTTTGTTTACCATAAATCTTCGAGTATAGTCCGCCTCTGTGTATAGTCCGCAGGGCAAGTATAGGAGTTTTTTTGGGCAAACCTAAACCTCATATATAGTATGCATCCCTAACTTGAGCTACAAAAGAAAGAGCAAAAGATTTTTTCAAACAAAAACATTTATTCAAAGATTTATTCAAATCCTACAAATTCAATGTCAAAACATGTGACAGTCATGTGACTTTTAACTTTTGTCGTAAACAACTCGAACGGGAGAAAAAGGAAAAGTAGAATTAATCGAATTATCGAGAACCTTCCAGAATGCAATCGTAAATGATGCAATACAATCGTAAATGATGCAATATCGTTACACCATTCAATATGGCGATGTCCGCGATCGGATTTAGCGATTGGGTTGACGCTTAAGAAAATATGTTTTTTTAACCTAATGTATAGTAGGCACTAGGGATTTTGACCTTAAAATTCCCGGAAAAAAATGCGGACTATACTCGAAGATTTACGGTAAGTGAACAGATTACCTCGTGCAATTATCAGATTCGTATTTTACCCTATTAAAAAACGTTTTTCTTGCTGAAATTTTAACTTGGAGTTCAGGTGGTAAAGTTTTATTTATCACAACAGTGTTAGAGGATGCTGATTTGGATATGGTGACAGTGGGCACATTATTCGCAAGTGTCGGCACACAGGGGCAGCGTTGCACCAGTGCCCGCAGATTGATATTACACGAATCTGTGTACGATACATTGCTCAATAAGTTAAAGAAGGCTTATAGTCAAGTACGAATTGGCGACCCTCTTGAAGGTAAAACAATTGATGTTTTTATAATTATGTAACTTAAAACCATGTTACACAAATTGGTGCATATGTGTAGAAAAAGGATTTTGCACTGTGTTCGGAAATTTTATAAAAATAGCTTGGTTTTCATTTTTGTCTCAGAAACAAAATCCCTGTAGCATTAGCTGTTTTCTAATTACTTATGCTAGAAATTGTATTGCTGTTTTAACCCAACTTGAATCAACACTCCATGTAGCTGTTTGTTTGTATTACTATTAGGAAACTCTTAACTTAGGAGCTAACAGGAAAAGACGGCAAAACGAACTGTCATTAAAACATGTCATTGAAGAAAAAAAGATATAATTTATTAAATATAGCGGACGCGGCCGCCAAACCTAGACGAAAGAACATTATTAAGTTTATTTCATCCGACGACAGAGTTTGCAGTATTAAATTAAATTAAAAAAAGGATATAATTTAAAACACAATATTTGATATACCAGATACGTAAAAATATAGCACATCTTTCTAACTCGGTTTATTCGCGAAATGAACATTTCTGTCATAAATACAGATGGAACACTATATGGACCCATGCACAACCAGGCAGGGGTTGATCTGTTCAAATCAACAGTAGAAGAAGCAAAGCGACTTGGAGGGAATATTGAGTGCGGCGGAAATGTGGGTGGTTTAAAAAAGATTGTACAGTTTCAGTCATAGAAAGGTTGATGCTCACTGTCATTCCCTTGGGTGGTAGAATACACTTCAGACAGGGGTTTAGTGCGAAGCCTTTCAACAACACACTGCAATAGGGGGGATTACCTGTGTGTTAACTCCCTTGGTTTAACCATTCACAGGGATAAACATACATATCCTATCTTATCACTGTCCTGACTCAGGAGCACAAAAACATTACCAGAATACAGTGTTTGTAAAGACACGCTTTTTTATTATTTTAAAACAGATTTGAATGTACTGGATTCTGACAGTGTTGATTAACTGTCATGCAGAAACAAACTGTATAATTTGTAGCCATGGTTGGAATTTATTTATGTCCGGCCGGTTAGTCTGGGGTTTAGTGCATCGCCTTTCAATTGTAAGGTTGCAGGTGCGAAACTAGTCACTAGCTAGTCGGTTGTGTTATTGGGCAAGGCACTTAACGGAAATTGCCTGAACCCAGCGGATTAATGGGTTCTATCAAATTAAAGGAATGTGTGAATCATAGACAAAACACGACTATTGCCTGTGTGTTAACCCCCTTGGTTTCCCATCCATGGCGATAAACATGAACATCCTATAACCAGTCAATATTGATTTATCATCCACTTTCTTTAACAAACTATTACTGTGCTTGTGTAAACAGTTATGTATAATAGTAGAAATGCGAGTATATTTATTGTAACTTTTGTGGTCATTCTTAAATTCTTCTCTTTCAAGGTAATTGAAGGAGCTGGCAACTTTGTTCAACCTACCATTGTATCTGGGTTACCCCATGACTGCCCTCTTATATTAAGGGAGTCGTTTGTGCCTGTCCTGTACGCCATCAAATTCTCTGGTGACCTTGACAGTGCCATACAGTGGAACAATGAGGTGGACCAAGGACTCACGAGCAGTTTGTTTACGCAAAACTTGGGAAATATTTTCAAGTGGATGGGGTGAGTGGAGTTGAATTTTAAACTTTACTATTTGTAAGCAGTAAGCACTTGGTTTGGATTATTAAATATATATTTTAAACTTTTTGTATACAAAATTTTTTTTGAAATTCTTTGTTCTGTTGCGCCTAGAGTTTGCGTATTGCCCTCTGTGCCTTTTGTTTAATTCCATTTTGTTGACGTCGTGCTCTTTTTAGATTTCCGTTTAGTTGTCGTTTTGTGATTGGTTTATTTTAGTGACTATATGTTTTCCTATGTTGAAAATGTCCTGTAGTTAGTTGCAATACAGAGTCGAGCGAAAGAGGTTATCGAACCCACAACTCAATTCGTTACAATATCAAATGTTAAATCACATTAGAAGGGTTGGATCCATGATAGCACTGGGACCAATACAATCATTACTTCTGCGCACAGAAGCTGTCATGGATCTAGGTGGTTAAGTCTGTTGGTATCTTTAAAAGTCCCGATTAGATTCTTGCCGAAAAAATGAGCGAATATTACTGTCATAAAATATGAGGTTTCTTACTCTCAATAATATTAGTGCAGTAGCCAACAAGATGCATCTTGACTATGTTTGGTAGAAGAGACAGATTTTACATTGCACCTGTATATGTGCATACCGATTGGTGCTTAGTCAGATTGGGTTTTTGCCGTAGTTGAGGATAGGATATTCATGTTTATCCCTGTGAATGGGAAAACCAAGGGGATTAACACAAGACAATCGTCAGATCACCTCGTGCCCACCGTCCGTTCAGTACCTGCAAACCCTTGGGCTGAAACGCAACGCACTAACTCACTAGACTAATCTGTCAGACAAACAAGGATATGTCTGGTCCAACATACCCTCTGCCTTCAGCTACTCTGTCAGCATTTTACCATACTTTTCACCTTATCTATGAATAAACTTTCCAGACCCAAAGGTTCAGATTGTGGTATTGTGAATATCAACATCCCCACAAGCGGAGCTGAAATTGGTGGAGCCTTCGGTGGTGAGAAGCACACTGGGGGAGGTAGAGAGTCCGGCTCTGACGCTTGGAAGCAATACATGCGACGGTCAACATGGTAATGTGGTTCTTTTAATTTACATCTTAAGATATATTTTATCTCCGTGTGTCGATTACATTGTGCCCACAGTCAGGTTGTCAAAGCAATTGCAATGTGTGACATGTTTAATTATTTATTTTAATCTACTAATCGGATAATTTACTATTAAGTGACTTGAACAAAAATACAACCGCACAGAAAGTGGTAAAAAGTTGAACATCAAGCCAAACAAGTGGCTGACCAGTAAACAAGTTTTATCTGGCTGGAGCTCCAGATAAAGTACCAAAAATAACCGGTTACTACAACAGCCATGAGAGAATATTAACTTACTGGATTGGTAAAAATAATAATTTAGTGTGTTTTGCAAGGATTCTATTTGATACGTGTCTACAAAAAAAAGATTTTAGTTAGGTCTCCATCAGCCCAAATTACCATTTTACTGTAATGTTTAGTTTAGTGTATAATTTCAACTGTATTTTCAGCACCATCAACTACAGCAAAGAACTTCCTTTGTCTCAAGGAATCAAATTCGACTGATCATTTTACCTTAATGAAATGTTTATTATTTACCTTTAAAATCAAAATTTAGAATAGTAACACAAGTTCACAAGTATGCTGTGTGGTGCTAGTGCTTTATAACAGAGTTTTTTTCTTATCATGCTTTTTTCGCGACCCTATTGCAATTCTTAATAAACAAATAGTTGTTGGCGGAAAATTTTGATGCTTCACATATATTTTTCTGTGACACACTTAATATGTAAGCAGGTGTAAATAAGACGTTGTTATCTTTTCACTTCCCCCAAATCTTGAATGTGGTTTTCATCAATCTGAAATACAACAGATTTCATTTCACTTGTAATAATCTAAATAATTAGGTTTTCCAAATATTTGTGCATAATAAATATGAACTTGTACGATAGGATATTCATGTGAAATCCGAGGGGGTTAAGGTTAACACACGGGCAATTGTCACATCACCTCGCGCCCACCGTCGGGTTACCGGAGCTATTGCAGTGTGCTGTATATGATAGACACATTCCTTCAATTTGGTAGAACCCATTAAAGGGGTGGGTTCAGGCAATGTCCATAAAGTGCCTTGCCCAAAGACACAACTGACTAGCTAGCACCAGTTTCAATCCTGCAACCTTTCGATTGAAAGGCCGACGCACTACCAACCGGCTGGACTTGTATTAATCACTTGGGCATAAAAAAGTGTTTTTCTCCTAAAATACCTCATTCCAAGTTTCAAGGATGATATCAATCAGGTCATCAGTGACATCACCTTGGATCAATATCTCGTCAGGTGCCGATACAGTAGAACCACAGGAAAACTTTTGCGCAAAAAGTTTAGAGGCTTTCTTCATATTGACGTCTATTTGGGAAGAAATTGTTATCCACTATAAAGTCATTATTTTTTTTAAGGAGATATTAAAATGAAACTTGATTCCCATTTCACAATTGCAAAAACGACAGTAAGCCAGATTATGTGGAAATAAATAGTATTGCTGTACCAAAAGTTGCAAGTCCCTGAACTCTGGTCATAAACTTTCGTTTTCCTCGTGGTATTTTAGCAATTTTGATGACCTCCGGTTCTTTCTTCTGTTTTGCTTTTAGGTTACCTCGACCACCACGTTTCTGCCTTTTCTTATCACCACTCGGTTCATCTGAAAGTAGAAGATGTGGGGCCTTGTTTTGTGAGAGTGCGAAGCAAAAAGATAGTATAAAATGGAAAGATAAAACAGTTGGATACAATAGAATATTCAAGTTTATCCCCGTGAGTGGGAAAACCAAGGGAATTAACACACGGGCAATCATCAGAACCCCTCGCGCCCACCGTCGGGTTACTGGAGCTATTGCAGTGTGTTGTATATGATAGACGCGTTCCTTCAAATTGTTAGAACCCATTAATCTGCTGGGTTCAGGCAATGTCCATAAAATGCCTTGCCCAAGGACACAACCGACTAGTTAGCCACCAGTTTGGCACCTGCAACCTTTCGATTGAAAGGCAACGCACTTAACTGTGAGACTAACTGGTAGAACAAAAAACAGGTTGAAGGATATTTGTACATTCAAATAAAGGACTAGTACACGGCCACTCAACAGGGCCACAGTCCAGTTTTAGAACTATAACCATATGTTGTATTCAGTTAATCCATTACTTTAAAGATAATACCCAGTTTAAGCAACTTCTCCAAAGAGCCTCACTAAAGAAAACTGGAGAACATCGGTTAAAAGGATTTTGTCCAGGGAAAAAAGAAGCGATTTTGTGAGCCAGATATTTAACAAACCACTTAAATGGGGTTGAAAGCTGTGTTTGTTTAAAGCAACAATTTCACAGGAGTTGCTTACCTAGAGTTAGAGAGGATATTTCAAGTCCTTCCTGCTCCAAAATATCCAAGTTGTTCTCTCTCCATTCCCGGCATTTGATTTGAACAGTTTCTGGCATGAATTCGCAGAATTCCAGTGGTAGTGAACACTCTGTGAAAAAAATAATTTAGTACACTTAGTTAAATTACAGGGCAACACTAAAAGAAGGGAAAGTGGGAAGGAGGGAAAGAGCCAAGATGGAAACTTCTTACTTCAACTATGGAAACTTATTCTAACCATGTCCCAAACACTAATCTCAACCCCAGAACTAACCCTAACTCCAATCCCACGTTTAAAACTGACTCTAATGCTCTAATATTTATTGTAGTTTGCAGTTTCCCTCCTTCCCATTTTCCTCTTTTAGTTTTTCTCTAAATTACGTTGTGCTAAAGTGAACATCTAAAATCATGTTAGTTAAAAATATATAATTTTTAAACATACCTGGGCAATAAATAACTTTTAAAGGATATGAAACAGGTTTTTCCTTGAATTGTTTTCCATTATTACATTCTTCATTTGTTTCCTCAACTGGTGTTTCAACTTCTTCTGACATTTTGATTACAAAATCGTATCTACCGGTAGAACGATATAATCCTACCTGTAAGGAAAGTCAACAACAAAATCCTTATAAGCCGTATGTCTTATAAAGGTTAAAAAATAAACCCTCAATAGTATTAGAGTAGTAATTTTGAGTAATATAGTTTTCAAATAAGCGCACAAAACTAAGCTCAATAAACAATTAATATCTGTATGTGCCCTAGTCATTTAAATACCTGAAAACGCAAAAATATTATACACTTCAATTTATCTTCGTAACTTGTTTATTTTATGGTCGATACGCATGAAAAGTACACGCATGATTAACTGATGTTTTCTGCACGGTGGCGCAATTGAGTTACAAACGATTTGCGTAGTTTGGTAAACATTTTCCGTGTAGACTTTTCCCTCAACCGATATGTTGATATCGGAGTTACCTAGCTCTTCGGGCGAATCAAGTCTATCTAAAGCTGGTATTCGTCCTATACCGAACAAAATGGTAAGTATATTTTTTCAGTACGGTAATTTAACGTTATGTTTGGAATATTAGTTTTCTAATTTCCCTTTTACAAGCAGGATTGGAAGTACAGTCAACGAAGAGACATGCAGCTCATTCTTCCTGGTTTATATCTTGGTCCTTTACAAGTCGCATGCAAATCAAATGTAAAATATTTCTTTTTATTTTAGTGGCTTGTCGATTGTGTAACATTTTTTCTGTAAGACAATACTAAAAGAAGGGAAGGAGGGAAACTGCTCACTAAAATTACAAAAACTAATTTAAACCTTCCCCTGAACACTAATCTCGATCCCAGAACTAACCCTAACTCTAACCCCATATTTAAAACTACCTCGAATGTCCTAATCTTAACTTTAATGTGCGGTTTCCCTCCTTCCCGCTTTCCCTACTTAAAGTTTTCTTCTAATTATCCCCTCCTTTTTTTATTTTCAAATGCTGTCTATATTAAAATTAATTTTTACAGCTACAATGCCTGCTCGACCACAAAATCAGCCACATTGTTTGTGTGCGTGAAAACATGGAGAAGAAGTTTGTTCGCCCAAACTTTCCTGATACTTTCAAGTAAATTTTTAATCTCCTGTTTTCACAAACCCCGTATTAAGTTATTATGATTGGTGCTGTGTTACTGTCCAGAAATCATGAGTAATGATTCTTATAGGATATGATATTCATGTTTATCCTCGTGAATGGGAAAACCATGGGGGTTAACACACGGGCAATCGTCATATTAGCTAGCAACCAGTTTCGTACCTGCAACCTTTTGGCTGAAAGGCGATGCACTAAACCACCAGACTAACCCGTCGTTGTTTTACAGATACCTTACTGTGTTGGTGCAGGACAATCCATGTGAAAACATCATGACACATTTTGCGGTTGTAAATTCCTTTATAGACGATGCATTAGAGAATAATGGTGTTATTCTCGTGCATGGTAATGCAGGCATATCCCGTAGGTAATTTTTGCATGAATATTGATACACAGTTACCTTGTAGCCTTCTATTTACATGTGACACTACTTGTTTTACAGTGCAACTCTTGTCATAGCTTACGTGATGCAAAAATTTGGAATGCCATCAGAGTAAGTAAATCATTGTCTATTTGTATCGAGCATAGTCACTCTATTTAACAATGTACACACGCAGTGAGGCATATATGTATGTAAGAGATCGGAGATTCTGTATCAACCCCAATGCTGGTTTCCTGCAACAATTAAAGGTAGGAATGCAGGATTAATGTGTTTTTTTGGATTGATGCACTGCCATGAGGACCGAACCTAATTCAGTAAGTGTAGAGGTGTTACCTGTGAAGCTACGCATTGCCGTCACTGTGCGTCTAACTAGATGGACTAAAAGACAAATCAAGAGTCTACTAGAAACTATGCACACACAAATTGGAGTGCTAATATTTGACCTCTAAAATGTAATCTTTCTAATTCTTGTGTGATGTTTTGAGTGTTTAGAAATTTTCTTTCAGCATTTTTATTGCTTGTAAATATTACCATCAAATTTGTAGGAATATGAGCCCATATATCAAGCTCAGCGAAATATCAACGATCCTGGGACATCTGGATGTGGTAAAAGTGGTTTAAAAAGAAAAATGGATGAGGATATGACCGATCTGGATTGCAACGACAATATGACCTGATTTTTTTTTGGATTTTTTTCTCTCAAAATTTATACTGATGGATTTAAAAGTCCATTGATGTGCAAATTTGCGTATTATAGGCATTGCTTCTGAGTCTATATTATGTTTACTTTATTTTTTGATCATGCAATAACTTCTGACCACCAAATATTACTTACAATGTAAACTATCTTTTTTGTAAAAGTATGTATTTATTTATGTATTCTGATCTTTCTTCTTTTTGTTATACTTAACATTTTTGATACCTTTATATTATTTTCCTTTCCGCATATACACAGATGCAAAAGTAATGTGTTTATTACAGTAAAAGAGGACAACTTAGTAAAATGAGCATTATAAATGAAGACTCAATAATACGATACAAATACATACAAATGACGCACAGCAGAATGAAAATATCTACAGCATAAACGGGATGTCGAAATTCTTCTCACCAGTGCCTACGTACATGCAACCGAATCTAGTGGTGTTTGGCACGTGGTAGAATGTCATGCCCAGCCAAACCAAACTGCGAAGGCAAACCAACCCACTTCCACGCTCGAACTGGGAACTCCAGGACCCTGCGAGACGGATGGGGATCTTACACCTACTTTTAATTAAAATTAGGAGAACAGTATAGGATATATTCATGTTTAGCCCATGAATGGAAAAACTAAGGGGGTTAACACACGGGCAATCGTTAGATCACCTCGCTCCCATCGTTGGATTACCGGAGCTATTGCAGTGTGTTGTGTATGATTTACACGTTCCTTCAATTTGGGATAACCCATTGATCCGCTAGGTTTAGGCCTTGCCCGAGGACACAACTGGCTAGCTAGCGACCATTTTCAAACCCTTAACCTTTTGGTTGAAAAGTGTCGCACTAAACCACCAGACTAACCGGTCAATGGATAGGGATCTTACTCCAAAAATTTATACTTTTAACTAAAATTAGGAGAACAGTATACAGTTATATTATCCTAAATATAGCTGTAAACCTAAAACACAATTTTAAAGTTGAAAAAACTAACATCAACCTTTGTTTGTGGCCGTTACAAAATTGTTGAATTATTGTTTAGGGCGTTGTTGAAAAATTTTATAAAAATAATTTGGTATATTCAAAAGGCATACACTTTTTCTACATTGATGATGTTAAATGTATACAGTACACATATTTAATCAGTCGCAGTCCACAACACCTAACAATGATACACATTTGTACAAAAAATGTTAGTCTAATTATGAAAATTTAAGTTTTAACAAAAAGTTAAAAAGTTTTAAGATCTGTCTGGAAAATTATCAACTCCGTTATTACCTTTTGGGATATCCTCTTCAATGCTATCCATAAAATCAATGGAAGGATTCAGATCAGCCTTTTCTTTGATTGATTTGTTACCAATGTTTTGAGCTTCCCTGAAGTGCATGAAAGATGCCAACTTGCCACATTCTGTCACTGATAAACCTGGAATATGGCATACCAATTTCAATGCTACAACACAAGGTAATAAGGTGGTTTTTTAGAAAGTTCATTTTTTGAATCAACCAAGTCTAATTTGAGTTACAATTACAACATACTGACAATATTTACACCACTAATTTTGTATTAGTATGCCGCCAATTTTGTAGACCTGTTTTTGTGAGGACCTATTTTTTATTAAAATGAGGTGATATATTTTTCGTTAACTGTAATAAAAGTTTCACAAATCGGTTATTTAACAGTTGTGTAATGACAATAATTTGTTATACCTTGGTCCTGTTGACAACAAATAAAAAATACACAGAATTTTAAAGCTGACATTTTGACCTTCAAAGCTTCGATTTTTGTGAACTTCTCCAAGTGGAGTCTTGATGTATGCTGCTCTTGGAACAATCCTTGCCTCCTCATCAATTGTTGCAACAATAGCAGAGACACGATCCTCTTCCTTGATTTGAATCTAAAAGCAAATTTGTTGAGTTACAATATTGTGGTAAAATTATGCCCAAAAGTATTTGAACAACGTAAAATTCTATGTTTTCAAAAATGATCAACACGCAATAAAAACACTTTTCCAAGCTTTTTTTGTCTAACTTTTTTTCAGTCCATATTGTCCTCCATTTTTTTAATTATAGGTCACATTTGATGTGTAATCTTATCAAAATTCATGAAGTTTCTATTTTCATCCAAAATCATATAACGAAACTTTACAAATCGACTCACAGTAACTTCTTCCTCTGTATATTCATCACCATCCCTGACCCTCCTCACATCAGTGTGTTCGTATTCATACGAAGGATCGCCCATCAACCTCCCTCGAACCATGGAAGCTTTGTTCTTCATCTCCGATGTTGCAGGAGGAAGAAGATGCCACTCGACGCAGTTCAAGCTGAGACAGTTTTCATGTTAGGATATTCATGTTTATTCACGTGAATGGGATAGGATGTTCATGTTTATCCTTGTGAATAGGATATGATGTTCATGTTTATTCACGTGAATGGGATAGGATGTTCATGTTTATCCTTGTGAATAGGATATGATGTTCATGTTTATCCTTGAGAATAGGATATGATGTTCATGTTTATCCTTGTAAATAGGATATGATGTTCATGTTTATTCCCGTGAATAGAATAGAATGTTCATGTTTATCCCTGTGAATAGGAAAACCAAGGGGGTTAACACTCGGGCAATCATCAGATCACCTCGCGCCCACCGTCGGGTTACCGGAGCTATTGCAGTGTGTTGTATATGATGCACACGTTCCTTACCTTTGATAAAACCCATTAATCCGCTGGGTTCAGACAATGTCCGGAAAGTGCCTTGCCAAGGACACAACCGACTAGCTAGCAATCAGTTTCGCACCTGAAACCTTTCGATTAAAATTATATAGTTGTACTATCATACTAAACATGTGTATGATGCACTGTTTTTGACACATTGCATTCATAAACTCTTTTAATGATTTTCCTTAAATGTAGAAATGGCTGTAGCCTTATCTCATATAATTATTTAAACTAAATGTGCCAACTATATAATATACACTGAACTTAACATTACTCAACAGTAAATAATTGTTTTTTAATAATAAAATATTGCAATGTTCTCCAATTCCATTCTAATAAATATCCAACCTGTAAAGGGATTTTCTGTCTTTGAGCTCATCTTTCCCTGAACCTTGGGCGATGAAATAATCATCTTTGATTCCCAGCATCTTCCCCCAGAGAACCACATTGTTGAATTTGTAGTGAGTTTTCAATATTATCAGTGAGGTTTGAAGAGCAGATTTCTGTTCTGGACTTAGAATCACACCACTCCCAGCGACGTGGTCAATATTTAAGTGAAGTCCGTTGGCATCCATATTAATTTTTGTAAAATCAAGTGCTTATTGGATTCTGAATTTAAATAAATAATCAGTATTAAAATACAGTCGCTTTTTTTGTGAGGCCACCATATACATCGTTTAGTCTGAGTAATTACTCATTACTGGCCCGGTCTGGAAAGCATGGTTTATTTTATTAAGTTCTTGTGCATGCAATTTTTAACAAATTCCATGTGCATTCATGACGTTTTTTTATGAAATAGACAGACCTAGATTGTTTTACTATTGTATTTTAGGTTTGGCATGCATTTTTGGAATGTTATACTGCTGTAGGGAAGTACATTTCTGCTTGCCAGATTTTTGCTCTTATAAAAAAAACTACTTTTAAAATGTAAAAAGATTACAAAATGTCTCAAAATTGGTACAATCTAAATACAGACATTGAAATCACACCAGTATATTGAGATGAAGAAATCATAATTAAAAAAACATCAGAAACGGAAAATGTAAAGATACCGTACATTAATTCATTATTTGAAAGTTAGTTTGGTATTCCAACTAACTTAAAAATAGTGTTAGGTTAAAGCTAAAGATATTTTTTTAAACGCATCAGTTGGCAAACTTTCCCAGCTAGGCCTATTTATTATATTATAGGCTATTAATGTATTAAGAATAGAAAAACGAAGATTTTTCTACTGCAAAACAAACACAATAAAAATCACTAAATCGCAAAAATAAAGACTAGTAAACTATTAACGTCAGTAGATCAAAAAACCTTACTGTAAAAGAAAAATTATTTTAGGTAACCGACGCAACTTTCCTAAACTACCAACGTAGTTTGGCTCTCTCCATAGCAACATAGACACATTATAAAGTAAAACCGAAAGAGTATATTATTTCGGATAAAGGGATTGTCAATTCTACCAATACTGATAAATCCACTTGTAATATGTTTTACATGGTTGAGATCATTAAGATTTATTAGTTCATTTAATTGTTTGCCCCTTTGTCCGACCGGTGTAGTGATATTTAAGATCTCTATGTTATGCCGGCTATATAAGCCAGAGGCATCTCTCTCGTCAGTCTCTTTCCATCTCGACACACTTATAATAAAGGACGTATTATACCTAAAGTGTGTTGAACACTACATGGTGTCAGAAGTGAGATGTCGTTTCAAATAGCTCCACCGGAAGTATTCGACTTCAGTGTTCCAGAGGCATGGTCTGTATGGATTCGAAGATTCGAGAGGTACCGGGAAGCATCGGGACTGTTGGACGAATCACAGTCCAAGCAAGTAAATACCTTAATGTACTTATTAGGCAATAAGGGGGAAGACATCCTATGCTCGTTTAATTTAACGGAAGCGGAAAGAGGAAGGTATGAAGCCGTAAAAACTAAGTTTACGGCGCACTTCAATGTCCATCAAAATGTAATATTTGAAAGGGCAAAGTTTAATCGACGCTCGCAACAGGCTGGGGAGCCTATAGATGATTTTATCACATCACTCTATAAAATGGTCGGAAAACTGCAACTATGGAACGCTCAGAGACGAAATGTTAAGAGATAGAATAGTCGTGGGTATTAGCGACGATTCACTATCTGAACGGTTACAGATGATCGGCGATTTAACCCTCGAAAGAGCGGTAAACATGGTTAGAAATACCGAAGTTGTAAAGCAACAACAAATTACTTTAAAAGAGGAACGAAATCAATCGTTGGACGCGGTGCACGCCAGTAGAAAAGCATCTACAAGGACAAGCGTGACACGGGGAAGCAATCAATGCCGACGTAAACCAAATAACTGCCAATGGTGTGGCGGCTCATCATCGCACGAAAGAGCAAGTTGTCCTGCTAGAAGCGCAGTATGTTTTTCTTGTGATAAACGTGGTCACTTTAGGACTGTTTGTAAATCGAAGCATCGATTGCAACCGTTGATCACTCCGGAAGAATCAGATGCCTACCTAGGAAGGATTTCAACCTATTCCAATGAGAAGGTCACGAAAATCAAGAAAGGTCAAATCATGACCGAATGCGTGCCCGTACCGAGCTCGGAGCATGTTGCAGAAATTGTTGGAAGACGAGGATGCAAGATCAAAGCGCTCCGGGCGAAGACGAACACTTACATTAAAACCCCGATGCGTGGGGAGAAGCCAGTGTTTGTGGTTACTGGCCGAAAGGAGGACGTCGCAATGGCTCGCAGAGAGGTTCAATCCGCTGCTGAACATTTCACACAAATTAGCGCAACTCGTAATAAGCACGCGAAAAGAAACTGTCCAACTAGCGTATCTTCCGACGATAATCGTTCAACCGGAACCATCGCCGTGAAAGTTCGAGTCCCTTACCGAATCGTAGGGTTGGTGGTGGGGTCCAAAGGGGCGACCATTAAACGAATTCAGAAGCAGACCCACACGTACATAGCGACACCGTGTCGCGATAAAGAGCCAGTGTTCAAAGTAACGGGTCTTCCCGAGAATGTGGAGAAGGCAAAAGCGGAAATTAAGGCCTGCATCGCCACGAGGACCGGCACTCCAAAACAGAACACTGACAATGAATTGAAGAATAACGGTTTCCGGATGGAGACGTGTTATGCCTTTATATTACTGTTTGTTATTGATATAGTACCTAAATTTCTGGTCTCATTATTTTCATTATCCTTTAAAGGGGGATGTAGTGATATTTAAGATCTCTATGTTATGCCGGCTATATAAGCCAGAGGCATCTCTCTCGTCAGTCTCTTTCCATCTCGACACACTTATAATAAAGGACGTATTATACCTAAAGTGTGTTGAACACTACAACCGGTTAGTCTGGCGCCTTTCAGCCGAAAGGTTGTAGGTTCGAAACTGGTCGCTAGGTGGTCGGTTGTGTCCTTGGGCAAGAACCTTAACGGAAATTTACTAAAACCAGCGGATTATGGGTTCTACCAAATAAAGGAACGTGTCTATCAAACACAACACACTGCAATAGCTTCGGTAACCCGACGGTGGGCGCGAGGTGATCTGACGATTGTCCGTGTGTTAACCCCGTTAGTTTTCCAATTCACGGGGAATAACATGAAAATTATATCCTATCCTTGTTAGTTACAATTAATATAGCGTGGATAAAATCCGACGGCATATTATGTGGGTTAGTATGTCGTCATTCAGCCAAAGTGCTAAATTTCGAAACATTTCGCCAGATAGGCCTAGTTCGTTTTGTCCTTGGTCAAGACCCAGTTGGTTAATGAGTTCTACCAAATCAAAGGAATTTTTTTTTATCAGTACCGAAATCGTGTTGTGGAATGAGGCCTAAATTAATCGCCACAGGTACGTTACGAAACACGTAACGTGACCATCAGGGTGTTTTGGATGGTGACCAGTTAACTGAACCTTTTTCAAGTGATTTCCGACATGATACAATTGAACTGTCAACGTGATATTTCGGGACTGTTTACTTCTCTGGGTGTTTATCCTAAATTTTAGCGCAATGGTTTTGGGTGGGCTTTTTCCGAATAGTAAAAACAACATACGATAAATAGGATCTACGATATGCCAAGGGCATAACACACACAGGTAATCTTTAGATTGCCTCGTGTACACCGTCGGGTTATCCTAGCTATTGCCTTTCCCAAGGACACACACGACTAGCCAGCGACCCGTTTTGCTCCTGCAACCTTTTGATTGAAAGGCGACGCACTAAACCGCCATACTAACCGACCGGACAAATAAAGTTACAGCAGTTCATCGGAGATGGCGTATGTGGGAATCTAAGAACTTCGGCCGATTTACTCGTCTTTTATTTCTAGATAATCGGAAAATAAGCATTCAAGTTTCTATTACTTTATAAACAACAGCGTTTTCTACGTGATTTTACTTAGCAAAAGCGCGCAATATGCTGACAAAGTTGCATCAACAAATCGGAGATCTTAAATAAGATCTCTTAATTTAAATTCGTTATAATAAAATAATTTATATCGAATGATCAAACTACTACTGGGATTAAATTTCAAAGTATAAGAGCTTAAACAATAGAATAGGATATTCATGTTTATCCCTGTGAATGGGAAAACTAAGGGACAAGAGCAATCATCAGATCATCTCGTGCCCACCGTCGGGTTATCGGAGCAATTTCAGTGTGTTGTATATGATATACACGTTCCTTTAATTTGGTAGAACCTATTAATCCGCTAGGTTCAGCGTTTAGGCAATGTCCGTAAAGTGCCTTGACCAAGAACACAACCGACTAGCTAGCGAACAGTTTCGCACCTGCAACCTTTTGATTGAAAAGGCGACGCACTTAACTGCCAGACTAACCGGCAGGACAAATAAATTAAAAACAATTATGGGGTTATATAACAAATATGACAAGAAAGGTGGACCATGGCCATAATAAGTGGCATCAGCACTTGTAACAATTATGCAATGTGTTTTATTTAAAAGACCTATTGGATAAAGTAAAAAATTACACTATGAAATGGATGGATTTTTAATTGTTTAACATAATAAGAATTTATAACGCATTATAAAGTATGACTTGAAGATTTGTTTTTCATAATTTCAACTTTGGAACAGTGAGATTTTCTGCGAAAAAATGAAGCAGCTCTTTCCAGACTTTTTCCTGGTTCCTACAGTGAGGTAGCTTGATGCCTCCCCAGTTGGAAAAATATGGCTTTCCAAAAGTCCCATGGAAAAGATTACAGATTGTGTATGGTGGTTCGATTAGATGACCACTTCCTGCACAGCGGATTAATTTGTAGTTTGGGTGGTTAGCCATCTTTAACAGTTTCTCTGCTTTATTAATTTGATATTCTGAGGGCACAGTATTGTCACACAGGCCTGCTATGAAAAGATATGCAATGTTTCTTTTTTCAAAAAAATTCAGAACACTTCCGGTGAATATTGGATCCAAAGGGTTTGTAGGAGTATGATAGACCGCACGATACCGTGTCCAGGCCAGTCGTTCTTTTTCAAAAATATCATGATGAATTGGAGCCGGCGTGTATATTATTCTCCCTCTATACTCCAACGAAAAAAAATGAACATTAGTAAAACTATTCACCCAAACCACAGCTCGAATTCCTTTTAAACAGCTTCCAATTGCTAGAGCTATTGGCCCACTTGCAGAAGAGCCAAAAACAGCAATACCTTTACTATCAACTGAACTGTGGTTCAGCAAAAGCTGTACAGCTGTCTCAAAATATTCCATCTTTAAACTGCCACCTTGGCTAAACCTTTCAAAATCAATTTCGGGCAAGCCTGCAGCACCATAGTAAGCGAGGGCAAGGGCAGCATAGCCGTGACTTGAAAATAATGAAGCTTTGTATTCCATTGTACCAGGGTAACCACCAAACATTACTAAGATACCTGTAAATAATATATCGAATAAAATGGCACCAAGAGTTTGGACAAACATGTCCAAAGTTGTTTGTAAAAGCTATTACAGTGTAACATTCATTGTTCGGCCGGTTGGTCCAGCGTTAAGTGCGTCGCCTTTCAATCAAAAGGTTGCATGTGCGAAACTGGTCGCTAGCTAGTCGATTGTGTCCTTGAGCAAGGCGCTTTACGGACATTGCCTGAACCCAGCAGATTAATGGGTTCTACTAAATTGAAGGAGCGTGTCTATCATATACAACACATTGCAATACCTCCGGTAACCCGACAATGGGCGCGAGGTGATCTGACGATTGCCCGTGTGTTAACCCCCTTGGTTTTCCCATTCACGGGGATAAACATGAATATCCTATCCCTATCCTACATGATCGTAAAAAAGAAAGTTAATTTTAACATCTTTGGTAAAAAAACTAACATCCCATATAATTAGAACGAAGGTAAACCACCCTCGTCAGAGTTTACACAAAAAACAAAATAAGCCATTCGATTTTCTAATATCCAGACCATGATATCTATCATTCCCTACTGTTTGATTTATTAAACAATTTAGTTATACTATCAAAAGGCTCATTACAAACCATGACCAATGGTACTAGAAAGACAAACCAAACAAAAATAAAGCAGACCAACAAAATGCGTTCAACTACCTGGGAAAGGTCCTCCACCAGGAGGAATAAATAGAGTGCCGTGGATTCCATGTTTTTCCACAGTGAGCAAGCTTCTCTTTGTTCCTTTTGCCATAAACCATCGATTGACTTGAGTTGAAGCAAGATTTTGCAACTGTCCTTTGCTTTTCAGTTGATAAAATTCATCAAGATTGTCAACAATATTATCATAAACAACAAAATTGTGGACTTGCGGTGTTTCAACATTAGTTTTTGTCAAACGGTTATATTTTTTCTGAAACAATAAACCAAAATTTATTGCGCGTTAAAATGCAAGGTATTAACAGCCTTTCAATCGAAAGGTTGCAGGTGTGAAACTGGTCGCTAGCTAGTCAGTTATGTCCTTAGGCAAGGCACTTTACTTACATTGCCTGAGCCCAGTGGATTAAATGGTTCTACCAAATTGAAAGAACATGTCCATCATATACAACAAACTGCAATAGCTCCGGTAATCCGACGGTGGGCGCGAGGTGATCTGACGATTGCCTGTGTGTTAACCCCCTTGGTTTTCCCATTCACGGGGATAAACATTAATATCCTATCCTATCCATAATGAATTTCTCCATTTTATCCTTCACATTTATGTTTGCTTGTAAAACTTGCCAGTCTGGTCACACTCACACAGTCTATATTCTTAAAGTGCTACTCACATAACTCATACAGTTAACCCCCTGTAGGTTTTCCCATTCAAAAATATAAATATCCTATTCTTGTATCCATTCACCATGGAATTGTCACATACTTTGTTTAGTTTTGAAGGATCCATTGCCCAAAATAATCCCATTGGTTCAATTCCTTTGTACATTCCACCAATGGCTGGATCCTCAGATAGGTCAATAAATCCTGATAAAATTGTAAATTATCTGCTTCAGCCAAATATTCTAATAGTTGTTTAGGAGAAAACTAAGAAGGAAAGCGGAAAGGAGGGAAACTGCACACTAAAATGAAGATTATGTCATAAGACTTAGTTTTAAATATGGGGTTAGAGTTAGGGTTAGTTTTGGGGTCAAGATTAGTGTTCAGGGGAGGGTTTAAATTAATTTTAGTAATTTTAGTGTGCAGTTTCCCTCCTTTTAAAGTTGCCCGTGTTTATGCTATTCATATTTTTGTCAATCGTCAAAATTTTATACATTTTTGAAAAAAAGCAGTGCGTGAACTAACTGAGGCAGAAACTTTGAACTCAGTGGTATCTAATAACTAATTTAATAATGATAATGTCAAAATAATTATGTAATAATCGCAAGCTTAAATAATAACATGCAGTTTTTGACAATGGACAAGCTTTTAACAGTTTAAAAATTCCTGGTTATTCAGTAGAAAAAATGTAAACCTTTTTCACTTGATTTGTAAATAGCAATGCACTCAAACAGTGCGCCATTATCAGCAGTAACTGATGAATGGATTGTTAGCTTTCTCTTAACAGGTAGATCTGTCAAAAAGACATTTAACTTGTTTTTTTGTGTGCTGGGTCAAAATATTTTACCTGCATGTTGTAAAATTAGTATTAATGCATGTATTCAAAATGGTCACATTTCAGATGCGTTTACAATTACAGTTAAAGGAACGGTATTGCGGAAAACAGTAAGAACAATGGGTAATAAAGAATATGTAGGACCAATTGTGGTTTAATCTTAGAAATACTTCCTGTGTTGTTAGTTTGCAATGATGTGATATTCATGTTTATCCTCATAAATGGGAAAATCAGGGGGGTTAATATACAAGCGATCGTCAGATCACCTCATGCCCAACGTCGGGTTACCAGAGCTATTTCAGTGTGTTGTGTATGATTCACATTTTACAATATTTATTAGAACCTATAATTCCGTTGGGTTCAGGCAATGTCCGTTAAGTGCCTTTCCCAATGATAAACCCAATTAGCTATTGATCAGAACATACAACCCTTTAATTGAAAGGTGACGCACTAATCTACAGACTAATCAGTTGGACATATGTAAATTTACATAGAATCAAAATACAAACTTGATATTGATATTAGCAGTGGTTCATCAGACATGCTATTCACAGCACTGACATTAAATCTTGCACTTGTGACAGCACCATTCATCATTACAATGTTTTACACAAAACCTGATCCTAGAAATGTAATTCATTCAAAAATTCCATCTTACAAAAATAAGAAATTAGAAGATAAAACACCATATTGGCTTTCATTTATGTACATCAATATTAACACTTGAAAAACATACTAATTAAAAAAAAAATCCAACTTTAACACTTTTGCTTAATATTATAAATAAACATGTTTCACTTGATTACGAAGTTTTTATTTCAAATTTCATACTGCATTCTATAATCAATCTACATTATTTTATACCATATTCTAATATAATTTTTCATATTTATGTATTACACACTCAATAATTTTAACTGCTATTAAACTTTTTTTTGATAGCTCAATTGGTAAGAGCATTGGCGGTTTGCGAACAGCTGAAAGGTGGTTGTTATATTGAAATGCTGAATAGACAGTTTTTTCTTAGGCAAGGTAGCAGTCATTACATGAACTTAGTAGAATAATGGGTTTACCTATAACCTAAAGGAACGTTTCAGGCAAATATAACACTGTAGTAGCTCCGGTAACCAAATGCAAGGCTATCTTACGAGGTACACGCAAGGTTATCTGACGATTGCTAGTCTGATAAATCCTTTGTGAGGAATAAACATGTATAAACTTCATATATTATTTTAAAAGTTACAATCCATGAACTAATTATTCCTAATTTACAACTTAGAGATAGGAGGTCGTAAATTTGATTTTAAAAATGCCAAGTGTTCCTTCCAGACTTTTTCCTGGTTCCTACAGTGAGGAAGCTTGATGCCTCCCCAGTTGGCAAAATATGGCTTTCCAAAAGTCCCATGGAAAAGATTACAGATTGTGTATGGTGGTTCGATTAGATGACCACTTCCTGCACAGCGGATTAATTTGTAGTTTGGGTGGTTGGCCATCTTTAACAGTTTCTCTGCTTGGTTGATTTCATATTCCGAAGGTACTGTGTTATCACTCAATGACGCTATGAACAAATAAGCAACATTCTGTTTTTCATAGAATTTTGGCACCAGGTTGGCCAATTTTTCATCTAAATAACTTTTTGGCGTATGATAAACTCGGCGATACTTTGCAGATGATCTAAATTCCTTTATGTACAGATCCTTCTTTATTGGTGCTGGTGTATAAACAATTTTACCTTTGTAGCGTACAACCGCATAATATGGTGAAATAGTGGCGTTAGTCCAAATCACACATCGAACACCATCTAACAAACTTGCCATGCACAGTGCAATGGCTCCACTAGAAGATGAACCGACCACTGCAATCCCACATCTTCTATCCACATTTTCATGTTCCAGCAGAAACTTGACTGATCTTTCAAAATATTCCAAATTTAAACTGTAACTTTCGTATAGTTGATCATCTTGCGATTTTACTTCAGGAAGACCAGGAGCTCCGTAAAATGCAAGAGCAATAGCAGCATAGCCATGACTTGCATATAAGGATGCCCTGTATTCCATTGTTCCAGGAAAACCACCAAACATTGTAATTATCCCTGTAAGTGATTTTGTCTTAGCATTTTCTGCTTTTCAATACAATATAAAATAAATGTCAGACTGCAACTTAACATTTTTACAAAGCGTTAAAAAATGTCTCTATTAGGAAAGGATAGGGTATTCATGTTTACCCCATAAATTAAGAAAAGCAGGTAAGGGTAGTGTTTTCAAACGGGTTACCATCAGATCACTTTACGCCTATCATGGAATTACAAGACCTAGGGCAGTGTGTTGTATATGATTAAGACATTACTTTCGTGTTAGTACAACCAATTAAAACACTGATTTCAAGTGATGCCTTTTAAGTGCCTTGCCCAAGATCAAACTAGCCACCAGTTTGAATGCTTCAACCATTTGGCTAAAAGACACACTTACCAACCAAGATGTTTGACCATATGTTAATTGGTTAATAATATATATATGTTAATAAGTTAATAAGTATGTTAGTACCTGGAAAAGGTCCTTCACCAGGAGGAATAAATAGAGTGCCGTGGATTCCATGTTTTTCCACAGTGAGCAAGGTTCTCTTTGTTCCTTTTGCCATAAACCATCGATTGACTTGAGTTGAAGCAAGATTTTTCAACTGTCCTTTGCTTTTCAGTTGATAAAAGTCATCAAGATTGTCAACAATGTTATCATAAACAACAAAATTGTGGACTTGCGGTGTCTCAACATCCAGTTTTGCTAAGCGATTAAAACGTTTCTGAAAAAAGAAACTAAAAGTGTTTGCAAACCAAAAATTAAAATGAGTCAATGGAAATCTTGTACGGTATTTCATTTTTAAGAAAAAAATTAATGTTAAACTAAAACAAGTTTTGTTTAATTTGTTGCCTTTGCATATAGACATTTCTGACATCTCTTACTTTATTAACAGGAGAAGATTCCATTGCCCAAAACAATCCCATTGGTTCAACACCACTGTACATTCCTCCAATGGCTGGATCCTTAGACGGATCAATGGAACCTGATAACAACAACAACATTATAGGCTCCTTGATATTGTAACTACATAATTTTGGCAAGGCAATAATATGAAATATTCCATTCATACAAGCTTAATTGTTTTCTATAAATAACATAAAACATAAGTTTTACAGTTTTAACATCATTATAGGTTCTTTAAAATTGATATTAAACTACATAATTTTTAATGCAATAACAGAAGGTATTTGATTCATACAACTGATACAAGCTTAATTGGTCTTCTATAAATAACATAAAACATAGGCTTTACAGTTTTTATTGTATTTCCTACTACACAAATTTGCTTCGGGATTCTGTAATTCTGAATATGAATATTAAAATAATAAAACTAGTTCATTACAAATAACAAATTTATTTTACCATTTCCATCAGATCTGTAAATCACAACACACTCGAAGATGTTATTGTTGTCACTCTTGATCCAGGAATGCAAAGTGTGTTTTTGATGGCAAGTTAATCCTAGAATAGAAAAATACAAGCCAATTTTAGTCAGGGTGGTACTATGTCAGGCTATAGGATAGGATATCAATTATGTTTATCCCTGTGAATGGGAAAACAAAGGGGGTTAACAGTCCTTAACACACGAGCAATCGTCAGATCAGCTTGCGCCTACCGTCAGGTTACCGAAGCTATTGCAGCGTGTTGTGTAAGGACACATTCCTTCATTTTGGTAGAACCCACTAATCCGCTGGGTTTAATGTCCCTAAAGTACCTTGCCCAAGGACTAGGGATGCACAAACTAGAATATCGAATCTTCCGAATATTACGTTTATTTCGAATATTTGGATTCGAAATAATATACATTGCACATTAAGAAACGATAATTGCATGGAGTTCCTTTTTATTTCCATTGTACATATTGCAGCAGCGTTGATTACAACGGATATTATAAGCATGGGCGCAGACTTCCGCCGTTGCGCCGCAATGTTTGTTTTATAATTACGCAAAAAATTCCCTTCGCATTTAAATAATTATCACATTAAATCGTCTAACCACAGCGCCGCTTTTACAGCGGTGTTTATTGCTTTGATCGGCGATTTGACCTAGGGTTACGTTGACCTAGATTCAATACAGGACCACTGACGCACTCCCGTTTTTCCCATGTTCTTTCCATTACTAGTTCTTCCCATTACTAGTTCTTCCCATTACTAATTAGCTAGAGAGAACAGTAGGCTAACATCGGTTAACGGTTAACGGTTTTTTTCTTTGATTAGTTAACCGTTATAAGAATCTGGGTTCTTACACAGCCCTCGCAGACACATAACTATTTGGTATATTCTTTCCGTATTGGCTTAATCTTTTAGCTTTGTAAATCGTTAGTATCATAGTTCTATCCCAGTTAGTTCGAGGCATAGGGCCGATTGTGACGTCATAAAATTTCGCGCAACGGTAACATTTTACTGAAGTCGCCGCCTATGATTATAAGTATGTAATCACACTGGCCATAGAGGTAGTCAGCGGCAGCAGGAATTTTTGACGATCTTGCCACTTTAACTCGAGTTTGCTTTTTAATATAGAATAGGATTCGATATTCTGGATTCGAAATAACTATTCTAGAATACCAAGATATTCTAGTTTGTGCATCCCTACCAAGGACACAACCGACTAGCTAGCGACCAGTTCAGAACCATCATGTGAAAAGTAATGGAATGAAAACCAACTCCTTAAAAACCAAGATTATCTAGTAAATTAGTAAAGTATATCTAAATGTCAGTCACTTCAACCAAGAAAATCAATGCATCGAACAAAATATAAACTCCATCATGTATAAAAAACCACAATAACACATAACACATGGTGACATATATTTTGATGAAATCCATGTTTTAATGTTACTTCTGTTTTCCTACAAACATAAATGCATCAGGGGGTGATGGTCAGGGGTGTTATCCTACATGTGATTGTTAATTTAAATCTCATTCACTGTTTATCTAGTGACTTTACTAAATACCCAAGATCAATAGAACTATAAGTATTGTAATAGTAACAGGTCTACAACACCAACAGTGGACGACTGTACATGTAGTATTGTGACAATATATATATATTTTATATCTGAAAAAATGAAAAGCCCATTATGGTACCAGGTAAAATCTGACCTGTAATTGATATTACAAGAGGTTCATCCGACATGCTGTCCGTTGCACTGACATTGAATCTTGCATTT
>CH001841.1:1514492-1527494 GCA_000149265.1 Ciona savignyi | reverse complement strand
TCGCGAAAGAATCTTGGTGGGTCGTGAAAAGTTCTAGAAAGCTCCTGATTAACTATACTGGCTACTTTTCTATACAAAATCCAAGGGGAAATTATCATAATTGTGACCTCACACAATCTTGAATCGTGGCGTGATCTTCACCTGACCTCAGGTCATTGAACCTTTCGTCTCCTACACATGTTACAACAACTATATATAAAGTTAAGTGGGTCGCCATAAATTGTGGTAATTAATAGTGGGTCCCAACTCTAAAAAGTTTGAGAACCACTGGTCTAGTGGTTCTCTCAATCTTTTTCACCTCGTGGCGTACCAAAGACCAATTACGAACGCGAACGGGCGCACTTTGCATGAGAAGTCAAAACAATATGCTAAATACTCAAAACCGTACAATAAAAAAGAACGAATTAGACACTAAACATTTAGTAGTTTATGATCTATGCACACTCTGTCATAAATTTACGAAATGCAAGTGTGGCGCACCTAGCTTATCCTTGCGGCGCACCATTTGAGATACACTGTTATAGAACCTTATTGGGAAAAATATCCGGCCAAGAAAAAAATGTTTTTTTACAAATGCATAGCAGGTTTTAACATCTATAATGACTCAATCACATGATAATATCCTGTTTTGTTACAGAAACTTATAAACAAATTTTTAATGCCAAATTTGAATTTTTTAAATGTTAAAAATTGTGTTTTGACTGCCTAGGTTAATGCTTTACAGTTTTAATGACAATTCTATAAATTCTATAATATAATTCAGTAGATAGAATTATCTCATATTTGTGTCCAGTTTGGTTGCCGAAGGTACTGCAGTGCTGTTAACATGGTACCCACTCTCTTGATTATCCGTATGCCTGACGCTGACACGTCGTACAGGCAGTTATAATATGAGTTAATGTATATCTCGATTTTGTGAAAAATGTTTAAATCTTTACTATGCACAAAAATTTTAAAATCTTTATTTTTAAATCTTTGCTATGCACAAGGTCAAAGTACTTTTAATTTCTTGTACCTTTAATTTCCTTGTACTCTTAATTTCCTTGTACTCTTAATTTCCTTGTACTTTTAATTTCTTGTACTCTTAATTTCCTTGTACCTTTAATTTCATTTTAACATAATCGTTTTCACTTTCCAGGGAGCCACATCTCATCATCTCGGTCAAAACTTCTCCAAGATGTTCGATATCAGCTTTGAAGACCCAAATCAGGTGATCACATTATACTTATTTTGATTTTTGTTTTCCGTTATTTTACATTATTTTTATGTTGACTTTATTGTTTTTTTATGAATTATGGGGGTTTTTAATCTCTAATCTCAAAATAAATTTGTTTTCACAGCCATTTTTTTCGTTTCTGTTTTCTGTGATTTCACTTTATTGTAATGTTGACTATTTTTTTCTTATGAATTATTGGGGATTTTTAATCTCTAATCTTTAAATGAATTTGTTTCACAGCCAGGGGAAAAGTGCTTTGCATACCAAAACTCGTGGGGAATAACCACTCGAACCATAGGGGTGATGGTCATGGTGCATGGGGATGATAAGGGTCTCGTGCTTCCCCCTAAAGTTGCAAATATACAGGTAGATCGGTGGTAATTTTGTTTTTACTCGTCTGATCGAGAATTTTGTTTCAACTGTCTTTGTGTACGATAGTATCCATGTATTATTTAAGAATTATCCCAAACTTTATTCGAGAATTAACCCAAACTTTATTCGAGAATTAACCCAAACTTTATTCGAGAATTAACCCAAACTTTATTTAAGAATTATCCCAAACAAACGCTTCTATGGTAGAGAATTTTGTTTCAACTGTCTGTGCATTCGCCATACGTTCCAACAATCACAATTCCCTCGTAGGTTGTGGTCATTCCATGTGGGGTGACGGCTAGTATGAGCGACGCCGACAAACAAACCCTGCACTCGAAATGCGAAGAGTACGTAGCCAAGTTAAAAGCGGTGGGTGTGAGGGTGAAAGGCGACACACGGGACAATTATTCCCCAGGCTGGAAGTTTAACCACTGGGAGTTGAAGGTAAGTTTGCAATCCAGGGTATAGCAGAGCGTTAACCTTTTATATTGCGTATTAGGTTTAGTTAATAATGTGACTAAAAAAAAGTAGAAAAAGCGCAAATCTTGCGCAATAAAGTTTGTTGTATTGAGTGGGTTATGTGATCATAAACACCACTTTTATTAATAAATCCTTTAATATAAATTCTGTGCATTCTGTAATATAAATTACAAGACCAACAAAGATCTTTAGACTTCTGTATTTTTTTAACCTGTTGTTGCCTTTTTTGCTTTTGTTTATGTTTAAACCTTTCGCATATCTGTTTTATCCCCGACTTTGTGTCGTGACTTTGTTCGACTTTGAGATTTTTTAGTAAACGACAAGACCTGTCTGAGAGTGGTCGCTTGTTTTATGTTCTGAGACTGTAATAGCATATGACTACAGGCTTGGTAATTGGTGGGTCGCGAAAAATTTTGCAGGGAGTTCCAATTCGGTTGGAGGTCGGTCCACGGGACTTGAAACAGCAACAATGTGTGGTTGTGTTGCGTCATAATGGAGCGAAATCAACAATTCCTGACGCTGACGTGTCCACTTCTATCCCCGAACTATTAGATACCGTGCAAAAGGAAATGAAAGTAGGAAAATAGTTAAAACTATTTTGGTCTTTTAAAGTAAAAAGTCTCTGCCAGATAAATAGATGTTCTAATATATATATATATATGATTTAGCGTCCACATCTAATTATACCGAAATTTAATAATTTCTTGCTTTTTTAGACGTGTTCCCGACACTTTTAAACGACTGGCGTTTTGCCGTTTTGCCGTTTTTTCCCGTTTTCCAAATTTATATCAAAGGTCCTGCTTCATGTTTTTATTGTGGAAACAAAAATAAACTAAACTATGTATATATATTTATATATAAAACTATTTCAAATACAGTTTTTCTTTGAAATTAATGATGTGGGCCATTTAAGCCAAGAGTATTGATGTGTGTCTAAAAAATTTGCAAAAAATGTTAGTTTGTGACCATAAATTATTTTGTTAAATGTTTTTTCAGGACAGCACCATAGTTTTTTTGATGAGCCATAATAAAGTTTAATAAATTTTACCTTTTTGTTTTCAAATTTAGGCGAAAGCAGTGACCGATTTGTCAAATAACATGATGGTGGCTGATACTTGGGAGGACTTCCTTAAATTCCTTGATCAAGGAAAGGTAAGAGAGGGTTGAAACATTTCTTATTTAAAAATACAGGAAAATCTCTTGCCAATTAGTCCGACCGGTTAGTCTAGCAGTTTAGTGCGATGCCTTTCAACTGAAAGTTTGCAGGTTCGAAACTGGCCAGCTGGACAATTGTGTTCTTGGGCAAGGCACTTTATGGACATTGCCTGAATCCAGTGGATTAATGGGTTCTACCAAATTGAAGGAACGTGTCTATCATATACAACACACTGCAATAGCTCCGGTAACCCGACGATGGGCGCGAGGTGATCTGACGATTGCCTGTGTGTTAACCCCCTGGGTTTTCCCATTCAAGGGAAAAAACATGAATATCCTATCCTATTCTAAAAGCTAACCAGTTGATATACATTTCAGATTATCCAAGCTCCATTTTGTCTGGAGGGCCCGGCAGAGGATTGGATCAAGACCAACAGTGCAAGGTATTGAAAAAATGTTTGTTTGGAATTTCCGGCAATCTTTAATTTTATGTTCAATTAAATACGTTGACCCTTTCCTACGTTTGTCTTTTCCCAACCAATCGCAAGCTGGTTTTGTTGACGACCAAACCATGGGCAATACTAAAAGGAGGAAAGGAGAAAACTGCTCACCAAGACTATGGAAATTAATTTACCCTTTCCCTTAACACTAATCTCAACCCCAGAACTAACCCTAACTCCAACCTCATGTTAAAACTGAATCTAATATCATAATCATCATTTTAGAGTTCAATTTCCCTCCTTCACGCTTTACCTTCTTTTAGCTTTCCCCAGACCATTTTATAATCTAGGATATTAAAAAATTGCAATTTTGGTCTTAAAATCTTCTGTATCCGTTTTAACTTGATTTTGATCATAACATCTTCTGTTAACTTGATTCCAGAGATCAAGACCTTGTGGCTGGTGCACCATCCATGGGCGCAAAGAGCTTGTGCATACCTTTCAAACCGCTCAAAGAGTTGGCTCCAGGTCAAATGTGCATAAGCGGGAACGGCAAGCCAGCTAAAGCGTACTGTCTTTTCGGCAGAAGCTATTAGTTTTTTTTTCATTTTTTCTTCAAAGCAATTTGAAATTTTGCAATCCTGGGTGTCCTGTCGGTTGTAGAAGAGAAATCACAAAAAAATCATCCATAGAAATAATTTTAACGCCGTTTGTGAAGGTTAGGCAACTTAGGTGAACATTCGTATCAAAGTGTAATTCTTAAACACTTTTTTGCTTACCTGAAGCTTTGTCTTGCACAAATAAAACCAAAATAAACTGCAATGGAGTTTTTGCTGTATATGCATAATACTGTAAATGTATTTATGTGAAGGGATGTTTGTAATATTTGCAGTTTATTACAGTGATATATATATAGTAATAAGAACAAGTGTATAGAGGGTGTACTGCAAAATAATGATATTTACAACCTATACTTCTTATTACAAGCAAACAAACCTCGGGAATTTTGTCAAATCACAGTATACTTGCCGATATTGCAGAATGTGGTTGGTTAGCTTTTAAACTAAAAGTGGTTAGGATAGGATATTCATGTTTCTCCCCGTCAATCGGAAAAGGGAGTTAACACACGGGCAATCGTATGATCACCTTGCGCCCACCGTCTGACTACCGAAGCTATTGCAGTGTGTTGTGTATGATAGACACGTTCCTTCAATTTAGTAGAACCAATAATTTCGCTGGGTTCAGGCAATGTCCGTGAAGTGCCTTGTCCAAGGACACAACCGACTAGCTAGCCAACAGTTCCTGCAACCTTCGATTGAAAGGCGACGCACTAAACCGGCCGGACAGTAACACTCGCGATATCCCTGCAGATTGTCGCTTCTTATTTATAAGTGCGTTGTGTGGTATCCTATAGTAACAAAAATATACCGTTCACAAGATTTTATAATAAACCAGTTTCTAAACGTTGAATAAACTCCTTAATATTACTCGATTCTCTATCCACTTCTTTATATTTCTTCATTAAGTTTAAATATATTGTAAAGTGCTTGATAGCTTCTTCGGCGTAGTCTTTCAAATCTGGGTATATTTCCAGACACCTGGCTGCCGCTAGAGCCACATATTTATGCCACTCAGTGGGCAAGGGTGGTGTGACGTAAGGGGGCTTTCCCAACGTTGTGCCGTGTGCATCGCGCACGTTGTCGATGGCCATTCGAAATCCCTGTAAATATTTTTTCTTTAATTGATCATGTTCTAATAACTTATTTAAATAAAACTATAGGGTTTGAGTACAAGACTACAATCCAACAGCCCTAATATATATGACATGTACTACAATTGTTCTCTGGAATGTACTATTGGAAAATTAAAATATTAGGATAGGATATTTATGTTTATCCCCGTAAATGAAAAAAACACCGTCGGGTTACCAGAGCTATTGCAGTGTGTTGTGTATGATTCACACGTACCTTCAATTTGGTAGAACGCCAGGTTCCATCAATGTCCGTTAAGTGCCTTGCCCAAGGACACAACTGACCAGCAATGGACCATATTGCTTTTTCCTTGGTTATTAAAGCGTAGTGTATGCTAGTATTGTCCGGTCGTTCTTTTACCTTATATGCAGCGTAATACAGCTCGTTTCGCTTTGACAACCACATTTCTCTGTCTTTCATAAGCCTCCCATCAAGTCTCCTAATTTCTTCGGCTGTATTGAGGAAATAAAAGGCTGCTCTGCCTTTGGCCAGCCACGCTTCTTCGCTGGCGACGCGTTCCCACGACGACCAAGGGAAATTGACTTTTTGTGCCATGACATGACCATCAGGTAACCGATATGGTAAAGACCAGTTGCTGATGGTGACATGACGATTGATGTAATCTGAAATTTGGGTGTTTAAGATTTACGGTGTTAATATATTTGGTGGAGTTATTTTCACATAGTTTGTCCGATCGGTTAGTCTGGCGGTTTAGTGTGAAGCATTTCAACCGAAAGGTCACAGCTTCTGAACTGGTCGCTAGCTAGTCGGTTGTGTCCTTGGGCAAGGCACTTAAAGGGAAATTGCCTGATATCAGCGGATTAATGGGTTCTACCAAATTAAAGTAACTTGTAAATCATACACAGCACACTGCTATAGCCCCGGTAACCCGACGTTGGGCGCAAGGTGATCTGACGATTGCCCATGTGTTAACCCCCTTGGTTTTCCCATTCACAGGGATAAACATGAATATCCTATTCTATTCTGTCCTTTCTCTACATGAGCGTTATGCTGTACAAGAACCCGGGGAGTATCTCAACACTTTCCATACTTGCTAAGTCAAACTTCTCCGACATATGAACAACCCGTTGACATGTTCCCCAAGGTAAAAGTCTGTATGTTGCTTTCCAAGACGTGTCTGACGTTCGTAACCCGATGCATGTAAAGATATCTTGCCTGAAATAAGATCATTCATTTCTTTAACCAAACGCTCGAGTTAGTAATACGGTTAGCGTTAGAGGTATTTGTACTTTTATTCGCATCAACCACGTGACACCACAGCGGTTTAAAACAATACGATAACATTTGCCAGCACTTCCAGTGCGGTAACTTCCGGCCTCCGGAAGCCTATATAAAAACACATGTATGCAAGACCACGTTTACCAGCCAACATTTTCAACCAATTTAAAACAGAGTCCTTCAACCTTTCACTTTTTTACATATTTTTTTACTGAGCCCAGTTTCGAATCCATGATGGGCTCGTCACCAGAATCGGTTTTTGTATAGGAGTCGGTATATGTATCACATTAACCATTTAGCCATGCGTCCGTACCTACCCTTTGTTAGCGTCGAAAAACGTTTTTATGTCAAATGCCACTGAACCATCAGCATGCAGCCCAGGCTGTGCGTTGTATTTATCTCCGGGAAATACCACGCCACGTTGCACAAGAAAGGGGTTGCCGACTTGTTTTAAATACCACGGAAAAGTCAGCATTTCCCCGTCCACGAAACGAAGGTCCGATCTGTCATTTAAGCATTGTTGTCGATCGTTGTATAGAAAACAGGACACTAAATAAAAATTGGACTTTCTTATGACTAAAAGTACTTCGACCTTTTTTTATGATTAAAAGTAGTTCGACCTAATTGCAAGTTCTTATACTTTAGGACACCTTTTGTGGATTTAAAATTGAAATGGTCACATAATATCTGTTATTCTACAAGTGATTTGTGGGGATAGAACAGGATATTCATGTTTATCCCCGTGAATGGGAGAACCAAGAGGGTTAAAACACAAGGACAATCGTCAGATCACCTAGCGCTCATCGTCGGGTAACCGGAGCTATTGCAGTGTGTTATGTATGATTCACACGTTTCTTCAATTTAGTAGAACCCAGTAATCCGCTGGGATACTGTGCGCCAGACTTGTCAACCGTCTAACTCAATAAAATGTACAACAACCGTTAATTAAAATTAAAATCACCTAAGTCCTTCGCACAATATCAAATATTTCATTGAATTAACACACAGGTCGCCTTTGCCAATCACAATTGCATTGTTCGGCAAACTCTGGATAACGTTGATTGCGAAATCTCTGATGACGGTGTTTGTGCTCTGATCGCATAGAGGTCTATTTCGCCAAACCTGTAATGTGGTTTGATAACCGTTGTACAGCTGTATATAGTAATGTCCAACAATTTTGACTGGCGGACGACCGTGGCAATTGGCCCGTCATTTATTTATTATACAACTACGAAATGTAATTAACTACCTGGAAAATTAACACTCCCACAACCAACGCCTTTCCAAAATATCCTCTCAATCTGAGTCGAAATGACTGAAAAATGTTCTGGGTTGATTTGATACCGAAATTGCAGTCGTTTGTCACAACCGACAGGCCGATGCCAGCAAGAATGCAGAATATGATATCAGATTGAATCCAGAACCTCTCTACCACTCCGTACAATAAAGGATCTCTAAAAGCAAAAAGTGTGTGTATAATAGTTTTTTTTTTCCGAGCTTAGTTTCCAACATTGCTAAGACCGTTTTTTATATGTAAGTCGGTATATGTATCGGTCGCGTTAATTCGACCACACGACAGTACAAAGTTTTTTATCGAGCCAAGTTTCGAATCCATGATGGGCTCGTCACAAGGACTTGTATAACAGTCGGTATATATGTATGGGTCGCGTTAACCATTCGACCAAACGAAAGTGTGTATAATATGCCATTGTCGTGCTTAAAACATTTTAGCCTTTAGTGGCTGGTCCTTGTCAGCATTTTAACGGAACGCACATATCCACAACCTAAATGCACTGAAACAAAACGATGTTTTTCTTACGCTGGGTCTAAGTTTGCAAGCGCGGCAAAGCATATAGAATAGTAGATCATCATCGCAACCCACAACATAACTGGCTGGTGGTAGGCGCTTTGCACCAAGACCCTGTGACAATATTATAATAGCTTTAATATTTTGCACATACAAATAAAATATACCTGATGCTATTTATTTATTTAACAGCACGAAATCGGCAGAAAAGTTGATGATTTAGCTAAATCGCTCAATAAATTGTTTTTTTTTTACAAACGGCGCCCCATAACTCCCTTATTTTGCAAGACATGTACAGAATTATCTTTTATTTAAGTTTACACTGTATACCGCTGTGTGTTCAACTTATGTCAAGTTATGAATAGAACAGGCAAAATTGGCATGTATATATGATTAAATATATTATATATGGTCTAGCGGTTAAGTGCGTCGCCTTTCAATCGAAAGGTTGCAGGTGCGAAACTGGTCGCTATCTAGTCGGTTGTGTCCTTGGGCAAGGCACTTTACGGACATTGCCTGAACCCAGCGGATTAATGGGTTCTACCAAATTGAAGGAACGTGTCTATCACATACAACACACTGCAATAGCTCCGGTAACCCGACGATGGGCGCGAGGTGATCTGACGATTGCCCGTGTGATAACCCCTGGGGTTTTCCCATTCACGGGGATAAACATGAATATCCTATCCTATATCCCCCACAATACGATATATTCCTGGCTGTAAAGTCACAAAACTACGTTTACTTTGCTTGCAAAAGCACAGATTCTGGTACATATATAGACCTTACGTATTTTAAAATTTCAGTCTAAAGAATAATACTTAAGTTTTAGCAAGAACTCGTAATGCGCCTGTATGTCCTATCAACCACAATTTTAACACTTTCCATTAAATGTGACAAAAAATGGGGAAATTCTTTATATAAATTTAATAAAAGTATACTTGTAAATCATGATTTTATATATAATATTTTATTTCTATGGGAAAACTGGGGACTGCAAAAGTTTGGATATATAGAAAGTCTTGATTGGTGGTAAAATGGGAAGATTATGATTAAAAACAAAGCCAAATATATTTCGCAATCAATAAAAAAAATTATATATTATTTGTTTATTTATAGCTTAAAGGTCCACCTGTTTCCAGCTACAAGACCCAACACAGCTAAACCAACGACTGGCCATGTAAGCTCATCGAAGCAATGCAAAACATGAGCCGATAAGTTGTTAGTAAAGTCGGCCACTCCCATATTCTGGTGTGCGAGCTGTAAAGTCCCGTACTGACTTCGTAAGAGATGTTTAACGAACCCGGTAAGGGTCGTGTGGTCTCCCCAAGTAGATCGAGCCACTCTGGAAAACAGTACCAATCTTTAGGTATTTGAATTACGTCATTTTTTTACCGAGTCATGTTTTCGAACCCATGATGGGCTCGTCACCAGCACCGTTTTTTGTATAAGAGTCGGTAAATGTATCGGTCGCATTAACCATTCGGCCACACGACCGTACTAAATCACGAACTTTTTAAAACGTTGCGGCCGTTTCAAATCACAATGAGGTGTCAGTGACGTCACATGCCAGCCTTCATAGGGCCATATGTGCTGTCGAGTATTCAAAGAGCAGTCATTAACAGATACGCCCTTCTATCTCACTGTAAATGTGTAACAGTGTAATTCCACCGTTGGCGTGCGCCTTGCGTCCTTTTTAGCGTGAACTAATTAGTGTTATCACATGTTCGCGCCTTTGCATCGTACGTACGTGCGTGTTAACTGTATAGCCTTATTGGGGGAGTTGTATTTGGGACAGCTTGCGACGGTTGTATCCTGCTGTGTGTTACTGGTTTTAACAAATACAAGATAGTGCATAAACTACCGGTCTTATTATACGCGAACCCAAGAAGTGTTACAATTACTCCGACATAACACAGTATTATCGTATTGGACACAATACACTAACTGTGATCGACACAACACACTATTTAACACACGCTACAACACATTGTAATTGCTCCGATATTCTTCGGACACCTGGTAATTTGTTATAACGACTGTCGTTGTCCTAATGATAAACACCCATTATACTTTATGCGGGGAGATAAAATAAGGTTCATATATTTTACCTGAAATAACTAGAGATCGGTAAATAGATATAAGGTGAAAGGCCCAGCATAAAAACAGTTGTCATTTTCCATAAGGTTTGCCGGTCCAGTACCCGCGTTAAAAATATTGAAGTTCAACACACTGTCATATAAGAACTATCTGCATCATTAAGATAATAATGGGTATGTGTCGGGTGGTTGGATTAGAGGATGTATATTATCTTTGGCGAATGGAGTTATCTGTAGGATTTATAGTATACAGGGTAATCTTTTAATAATACGTGACAAAAAATCGTGTTTTGGAACATTTACCACTTTTTGGGCAACTCGTGGCCATGGTCCGATTGTTTAAGTTATTGCAGTGTGTTGAGTACGATAAAGACTTTGGTTCCCTAGCATTTTGTTTTAACTAGCAATCCCTTTTGTCCGGGCAATATCCGTAAGTACCTTATGCATAGCCACAACCGACCAGTTGGCGGTCAGTTTCGATTAATGTACTTTTTGTTCGAGCACCTAACGTATGTTTGCGCTCATAGCAGTTTAGTCCTAAACGACAACCCACAAGCACCTATAGGAGATGTGGTCATATGCGTTTAATGTTTGGGCTATATACAGCCCCGCAAAAATATGTAGAAACACAATTATCTTGCCTTTATTTTAAAAAGAACCATCACAACCCACAGAGCGGTACATGCCACATAAACAACGATAGTGTGTTGGTTGGTTAAACTCAAGCCACTCACAAAACAGCCAAGGTACAGCATCTGTTCAATAATAAGTTTGATCCGACCGATTAGTCTAGTGGTTTACTGCGACGCCTTTCAACCGAATAGTTGCAGATTCGAAACTGTTCGCCATCAGCTAGTCGGTTGTGTCCTTGGGCAGGGCACTTTACGGACATTGCCTGAATCCAGCGGATTAATGGGTTTCACCAAACTGAAGGAACTTGTCCATCATTCACAATATACTGCAATAGCTGTGGTAACCCGACGGTGGGCGCGAGGTGATCTGACGATTGCCCGTGCGTTAACCCCCTGGATTTTCCCGTTCACGGGGATAAACATAAATATCCTATCCTATCCTAGCCCAAATCGGAGAATTACTAACTGCTTGAGTGTGAAACGCAAGCCGTATTACCTTCCCCGGGTGTTTACCCATATCGGACGCGTGCTCGGCAAAGCGTAAAGTGATCCATAGCAGTAGAGCAATGAAGAAATTGTTGAGAGAAAATACTTCCGCTGTAATCGACCAAAGCCAGGTAGTTCTTGTAGAGGCAAATGCAAAAGCGCTAAAGAAACCGCTCCAAATCGAACCAGTCAGCCTGGTAGATTTAACAAAAAGCGTTGAATGTTTTGTTTGTGTACGTGATTTTAAACCTTGGATAGAGATAGCAGCCATAGAATATTAAAGTCAGATCTTATGGAAATGGGTCCGACCGTCAACACCGATTTTGTGATGCAGCACCACAATAATATTGTTTGGAACCTAAATAATAAAGAGAGTATAGGACAAAAACTAAAGAGCATAATTAAAACATGCAAATAAATTTTAAGCCAGACTACAACCTGTGCACTAGTAAGAATATCAAAGCAGCTGAAGCAGAGCCAAAGCCAGCACACATCAGACCGGCTGTCCACGCCGGGTTGCTGGTGCTCGATATTTGAACCAGCTTGGAAAGCATAGTGAACAGAGGATAACCCGGCGGATGAGCCACCTGGAGCAATTGTATGCATGATGTGTCAGCCATATAATCTGATGACTGCACCACTAAACGGGAAAAACAAAGGGAGGGAAGGAGGGAAACTGCACACTAAGATGAATATTATGGCATAAGAGTTAGTTTTAAACATGGGGTTAAAGTTAGGGTTAGTTCAGGGATTGAGATTAGTGTTCAGGGAAGGGTTTAAATTAGTTTTCATAGTTTTGGTAATCAGTTTCCCTGCTTTCCGCTTTCCCTCGCTTTAACGTTGCCCCACTAAACGAAACTAAGAATTCAAACACAGGCACACACAGAAGTTTACCTTTGTACGGTCGTGTGAACGCATGGTTAACGAGACCGATACATAAACCGACTCTTATACAAAAAAACGGCCCGGGTGACGAGCCTATCATGAGTTCGAGACTTAGCTCGGTAAAAATTGTAAAAATCACTTTTTTGTTGTAAAAATTACAATGGCATTTTTAATGTGATTTAAATACCGCCCAGTGTAAAGTTCCCTTCTCAAGCAAACATTGATTTAGTGGGCTACTAGTGCGTTTATGAATGAATGTGCTGTTCTGACGTCAGTCCCATTCAAAAAGGCATACGCCCTTGGTATTTCAATTGCACGGACGCCCTTTTCGTAAATACTTAAATTGGGTAAAAGATGAAACACCTATATTTAACAGCGCACCGGGAGAATTATTAAGTCGCAGTAGCTATAATTTTTATTCCTATTCGGTGATCAAACGT
>CH001841.1:1503220-1514134 GCA_000149265.1 Ciona savignyi | reverse complement strand
ATAAAGTACGTTGCGCACTAAAGTAGAGATACAGATTCACATGCGGTTTATCGTGTATGTGTGGATAAGACCTATTCTTTAACTAAACAGTTATCCGATCTTGACAGGTGGTACAGTTGGTAGAATTTAGTTTGGGCTTCGTTTTCATCTGCTAGTTTTTCAGTCTGGGATACAACGTTTCGTTTTCAACTGCTAGTTTTCACCGGAAAGCACCAGCAAAATTGGTTCGCAAATGCCTGTACAAGGAATAATAGATCCTGCTGGCGACAGAAGAAATAAAGACAAAACCAACCACACTGAGTTCCCAGAAGTACTAGAAGACATTCTTAAAGCATTTCAAGAAACTTCAGAGGACGGTAAGTTTTATTGATGGTGCATTTTAGTAACGACTTAAGTACCCAGATCTGCATAAAGCCAATCTAAGCATGCGAACGTGTGTTTCGAACGGGCCCCGTCAATGTCGTGTTTTAAACCAAGGTGTCTGTAAAGTAAACACTTCTTGCAGGGTAATTCGAGCTCTTTAAATTACAGTAGCCTGTAACTCTTGAACCCATTACGGTTTCGTAACTAAGGCCGTTTTTATTTAGAAGTCTAAATTATGTATTGGTTGCTTTAACCATACGGCCACACGACCATACAGCTTGGAACTCATATCCGGTCGAGGTTATTTCACTCCCCAAAAAAAATTGGGGCCTTACAATAACTCGGCTTAGAAGTACCTTCACAACAAAACGAAAATGTGATAAGGGATTCTGCTTGTAGAAAAAAATAGAGCTATATTTTAACCTAACTATGAATCTTTATTTAAAATGACATATTTTGCTGTATATCGCATATTTAATGGCACCCGGTTTAGTCAGAAATTCCAAAATAAAGTATTTTACGAAAGAATACCTACACATCTAATTACTATTGGCATCATTTTAAGCAAATCCGGTTGTGTAGTCATATTGTCGTCGTTTCAATATTTATTATTAAATGTAAGACAAACTGCACACGCGTGACAGCGAAAAAGGCAATGCCAATTAAAACTCAGAAGCCTGTGGAATTAAAGTCCACGAAACCAATCATATACTATTCATCACCATTGTCCGGTCGGTTAGTCTGGCGGTTTAGTGCGTCGCCTTTCCATCGAAAGGTTGCAGGTGCGAAACTGGTCGCTAGCCAGTCGGTTGTGTCCTTGGGCAAGGCACTTTATGGACATTGGCTGAGCACAGCGGATTAATGGGTTCAACCAAAATAAAGGAGCTCTGGTAACCCGACAATGTGCTCTATGCTCATTCTTATTCTCTATAATTATAGTTTCCTTGTATTCCAAACGAAAGATATATTGTTTAAATCCATTATTTTTTCTTTTTGCCTAACGCTCGCGACAGGCATATTTTGTGGACCTATATTACTGGAAAAAATGGTTGATAAACGTGGAAATATTGCGGAAATGTACGTTGACATGACGTAGATGTACCAAGACACATTCCATTAAAAACAGGGGATAGTGATTTTTTTAAATTTTTTTTAAGGCAATTTGAAATTTTGGGTTTCATATCGGTTAAAAAAAAATTCACAAAAAATAATTTCTTTAAAAAACAGATCCCTGACAGAACACCAATAATAAAAATAAGCTTTGTCGTCATTTCTGGTCCTCACAACTTAAACAAAAAGCGATGTTCTCCAAATTTTAAAGAAATTCGTGCATACCTAAGGGGACTAATAAAATAATGTTGGACGCAACAAACACAGATTGTCCCGGGAAATCTCCTCATTGAGATAAAAATACATAAGCAATTATAATATAATATTACCACGTCTATGAGATAGCTAAACTCTTAAAACTATAACATACATCGATAAAAAATTTCGATACTAATAGAAAGTAAAATTAATTGAAATAGTAAGGTAGTAATTGAAGTAGCAATCCGGATTTTAGTGTCGTGTTTTAAAAAATGAATAAGATTCACGAATCGTTCAATTATTTTTAACACTTCTCTTTTACAAGTAAAATTATGCGAAAACACCCATTTTGTCACCGACCAATCAAGAACGCGTATTTTGTTCGTTGTTTTATTGCGTCCAAACCCCTTTGGCGATCTGTTGTTTAGCCTTCGCGAAGAGATTTGATTGGTCCAAGTTACTCCGCGGTAAGCTGACGTCAGCTTATTTATGGTTGCAGAATAATGGCACAGTTTGAATTAAATTGCGCCAATCAGAAAGCTCATTTATTAATACATCCTTGTTTTAATGGACATTTTGAATTTACAAACCAATACTTTGCAGATTTAATTACCAGACATTTCTATAAAATCTACAGCAGTGCTGTAAAACGTCGATTACTTTATATCAACTACTGTGAAAGGCATATAAATTTATGTTAGTCAGTTTACTAAGCAAGTTTGCTGCAAAATTTATGTAGCAGAAATATGTCAAAGTGGTCTGGTTAAGATTAAAATTGTTTCCACTCTGGTAAATTGCCGGTTTCCACGCTCTTTATTTCATAGATCGTGCATAAATATGCTTATTTATAAGTCTATTGTCGGAAAAATCCAATTGGAAATAATGCGTAAAGACTGTTCTTGTTACCATCTCAAGTTTAGCTGTTAAAGAAGCGCAGCATTATTCATTGAACTTTATTGAGTTGATTTCACGGATAATATGAGTATCGGATTACTTAGATATGGGTGTTGTCTCTGACGTGTACGCGATTTACGTGTGCCGTAAGATTTCGGAATCGTGTCTCACTGATGTGTGATGATAGCCCGGGGACAAAAACTATGCGTCGGGTCAACATGCAACACGTGTACGTCGTCGTTCTTAGTCGCGGCGAACTGCGGCAGAGACTTCATTTTCATAACCCACGGCGCAAAACTTGGCTTAAACGAGCGAGCGAACGGCCAAAATTGACAGTTTCAACCTACTATCTTCGCGTTCACCTAATTCCGTTGATCAGCTTTCGCAGCGCTAGACCGTAAGAATACAAAACTTGCTATACCGGTATTTCAACAAGTTTGCTCTTGAATTTTATTTAGGAAGTTGGCATTTCAGCGTTCTTCAGTTGTGCAAGATTAAAAAGCAGAAAAGGAAAGTGCTGAAACCGCTGGCGTGAAAAGTATCAGATTAAGCTTAAACCCTGTACCAGTAGCCCGTAATCAGTTTTATAGTTAGATTCACTTACAGTCTTTCACAGTTTTAACTACTTTATCCTGTTTATCTTTTCCGGCTAATCGTTGCAAACTTAATTCCGCAGAAGAATAATAGGGGATTTTGTAAAGGAAATCGCATTTAGAACGATGTTGGGTAAGTAGCTGTATAAAAGCAATGCATGGGTGGCGCGTTCTGCATGTAAGAAAATCAGCGGATCGATATACTGCATTTCCAAATCTCACAGCAAGGAACTAACAATTCGGTGAAGGGATGGACTAGCAAGAGTATAGATATTATTCGCAAAGCTTGAAAATAGAGATTTATATTTTTTAAGGGTGACTGATACACCTTTGTATGGTATAATTGACATTTCGTGTGGCCTTTAGCTATAGCTATAAATAGTAAATCTAAAATATTAAGTTTGGTAAAACATTTATTGCTTACCCCGAATTCTTGTGCAGCAATAATCAGCTCTCCTGTATGATATAGATATTAGTGAGTTAAGCGTAACAAAACAGTGTCTTGAACTTGTGGTATTAGTAGATTATTGTACATACGTATTATCTGTCTTTTTTGGTAAGTTATTTTAAATTTACTGCATATAACTATGACGTGTGTTTTTATGAAATCGTTGTTTTAATTTTAAGCAAGCGCATAAGATAGTTTTAGATATATATAGCTTGTAGATTATTAACCACAAGCAACGTATTATAGCCTACCTGAGTCCCCGCCGGGCACACTTGGGTATATTGTCGGTACATACACCGTCAAAACAACACAGAAAACGATTGACGATAATACTCGGGCAGAACTCTCAAACTTAAATTCTGTTGTTTTCCTCTTCTTTTTTGCTTGTGCTTTGTATAATAGATCTGTTTTATTCAGACCATTTCGCTTCTTTGGCCGCATATTTAATCGACTTTTTGGTTCCGTTGCATTAATCAACTTAAAACTTTTAAATCAAAAATGTTATGGTATATACAGGCCTCAGGCCTATAACCTATAACGACTGAAACACCAATACGTTTTACAATCCACTTAAGCAGATTGACTGATCTCCTCTCTAATGCAAATTTCTGTACCCCTGTTCTAAAGAAATCTAGAAAAAAGTGCAAGGGGAAAATACGAATAGAACTCATAAACAGCCTATTCGTTGATCCGTTACACCGCAGAGAAAATTTCCGTTTACGTAGAAAAAATCCAAAAACTTTGCGTGCGATACCAAATAATGGCTTATTTAAATATACCTTACATTCCCCGTTCAGTAATGATATGAATCAAATTCTATATAGAATGTGAAGCAATAGGTAATGGTATGGTTTCCATTTACGTAACGGACCGCGGCATCAACAAAATCTTTAATGATCCGTGCAAGCCTTTTAGCAGTGAAAGTGCTAAAACCTGAAAACACGCTTGATAGTATGGAAACAGTGATTTTCCGGCTCATTTCGGTTTGTTTTAAACCTAAAATAAAATACATCTTTCATAAGACGTTATATAAAGGCAATTTGTGTCAATTGCACATTTTGTAGTCCTGTTTAGACCACCGAGTTTTAATATTTAAGCGTTCGTATCGATTTTAGACTGATAAAAGAACGGCAAATGCAACGCAATCATGCATGATCTGTATAAAAGATAGAGAATCAACATACCAGTCACTCAGTTCGTTTGCTTACCATAGATATATCACTATGAGTTTGCAGTCTGCTTTATAGCGATTCGTTTTGCGTAATTTTGTCGAGTCATCGGTTTCTGTTAATGTTGCGTTTAAGATAGTAAGGTTAGTGGGAAAGGTATTGCAGCACATTTCGCCCTACTAATTATAAAATACAAATGCGGGCGAAGTAATATTTTATCACATAAGTTTTAGCGAAGTAAAGTACAACGGTTTCAACCAAAGGTCAAAAGTTTACAGCAGAATTGAATGTGTAAGGATAATACTTGGCAAAGGGACTAATTCAAAATGAATTTAAACGAAAATTTATTGCACAGTATACCGACATGTTTTGTATATATTGCCAAATGTCATAGTTAAACCAAGACACAGTAATAAGACTTATCAACCGGAAAATGTACTAAATTTCATTTATTGTTTTGTAGGCTATAATTCATACTGGAATTGGTACCTAGATAAATAACCAACTTAATCACAATTAAAAACGATTTAAAAGACTGAAAAACAGGACAAATTCGTGTACGTATTTCTATACGCTTACAGGAAGTTTTATTTATTGGATTGTAATTACAGTTTTTGCAGTTAAAGCTGCAATTTTCTGTGTAGTATAGGATAGGGATATTCATGTCTATCCCCCTGAATGGGAAAACCAAGGTGGTTAACACATGGGCAATCATCAGATCACCTTGAGCCCACCGTCGGGTTACCGGAGCTATTGCAGTGTGTTATGTAGGATTCACACATTCCTTCAAATTAGTAGAACCCATTAATCTGCTGGGTTCAGGCAATGTCCTTTAAGTTCCTTGCCCAACTGTGGCCACCCCCAAACCCCTACTGGAAAGTTCATATGATGCGCCTAATATATCTGGCGTGGCGCACTGACTACTTTTTCGGATATTGGCGCAGAAAACTCCAAAAATCATGCTGGCATGGCGTGATTACACTTCCTTTCACTTATATCAGTATTGTTGATACTTTAAGCTTTATATTTCAAAGTTTTAATTGAAAATGATGTAACTTTGTTTGTGGTGGCGCAATTTAGTATTACTGGCGTGGCGCAAAATTTAGGCTAAAAAGTGTTGGCGCAAAAATCCGGCACACAGAAAACGAACTTTCCAATAGGGCCCCAAACCAGCAGCATATCACCAATTAAGCCAATCAGTCTTAACATCTAAGTGGGGACTTTTCCATGGTTACCAATAATATATACTCATTCTACAAATGACCATTCTATTTTATGCAAAGTTCTTATTTTTTTGGCATGTATAGTGGACAGTACCGGTGTTGTATTGTTGTTTCATAACACATTAATTAGTCACCATTTTAAATTGGAGTCTACATATATATATATGAGTGTGTGTACGTACCCAGTTTCTCTAAATACCCTGTGTGCGCAGTGTGCCAAAGTTAAGGTTAAAGTTAGGGTAAGGGTTTTAAGTGTGCCCACACTGCTTACACACTGCCCCCACTGGGTATCTAGACCCTATGTACCAGTATATGGAATGGTTATACCAAAAATTAAGGATCTCTGCTTCGTGCTAGCTTGAATATTCAAACTTTTTACAAGGTTACCTTGAAAATGTGTTAAATATTAACAGCAATCATTAACTTCCTTTAAAACTCAGGAATCCGGCGACAGTCATCAACGAACTACGTGGATTGGGAGCTTTTGTTTTCTGATCCATCGCTTGCCCCGTCACGAGGCACTACAATGCAGAGGACACAAAGCATTATGGAATTCCAGCAACTCATGAAAAACGATGCCAAGTCGGCCCTCAGATATGAACTTGACAAGCTCGGTAATACAGCAGAGAAAGAACAAAGAGATGTAAGAACACTCCTATCCAAATTTAAGACAGTTGAACTAAGGGTACAACATAGGATAATAGGATATGGATGTTTATCCCCGTGAATAGAAAAACCAAGGGAGTTAACATATGGGCAGTCGTCAGATCACCTCGCGCCCACCGTCGGGTTACCGGAGCTATTGCAGTGTGTTGTATATGATAGATAAATTTCTTCAATATGGTAGAACCCATTAATCCGCTAGGTTCAAGCAATGTCCGTAAAGTGCCTTGTCCAAGAACACAACCGACTAGCTAGCAACCAGTTTCATACCTGCAATCTTTCGATTGAAAGGCGACGCACTTAACCGGTAGACCAACCGGCCGGACATTTAAAGCGCGTTTTATAATTACAACATTTTATTTTCAGGTGATTAAAAAAGATTTAGAGAACTTTGAAGCCTTGTTTAAACGATTTCTTTTAAAATCTGGGCCGTCCATCATTTGGAACAACATCAAGCCGCCACCAGAAGGATACGTGAGTAACTTGCGTGATTGGCAATTTGGGTCATAATATTACTTATTTTGCATGGGTCACTTTACCACACACTTTTCTTTTGAGGCTTAGTGTAATAGTGCAATTTATTTTATAAACAATTAATTTTTTCAATTTTTATTTATTTATTTTTTTTATTTGGGTTTAGCGGCCACGTCTAACATTAGCTTGCTTCCTCGAAGTCTTTTATTTTGTAAAGCAAGAGAGGTTTTCTGTGAATAAAAATTGACTTAAATATAAATAACATATGTATTTGTTACAGTAGTGTGGTTATTACTTGGTTAATTTAAGCTTCTTATATGAGCATTGTTTTAATGTTCTGTTCAATTTGCAGATCAAATCCTACAAGGAAATCTCTAAAATGGGTTTAACAAGCCCTGAAAAGCATCTACTCAGTAAACTGGTGGTGGTTAAGTTGAACGGTGGTCTTGGCACCAGTATGGGTTGCACCGGCCCAAAGAGTTTGATCTCTGTAAGAAGCGGACTCACTTTTCTGGACTTAACAGTTCAACAAATAGAGGTACACTAAATCCGTAGCAAGTTTTATGTGGATATAAATAGAGCAAAATAAGTTTATATATGATGATATTATTGATAAAACTGATGAATTTACAAGCGTTTAGAATTTTATTTTTAGTTACTGGATCTAAAAATCATTTTCAATAAGACTTTATTAATGAAGTAAAGTATAATATTTTTTACAATAACATTTTTACAATAACGTGTAAATAATACTTACTGGTAGTATATTCTTTGATTATTGCTTCAAATAATTTTAGGTTAATTCTGAGCTTTGTAATTCCTAATACATCATAGATTCATAGAATATTCTAATTTTGCTTTGCACAAAATGGCTTGCTGAATATTTTGAATAATAATAAACAAATTTTTCCTTAGTCTTTGAACAAGAAACATGAGGCTGACGTTCCTCTTGTGCTCATGAACTCGTTTAACACAGACGATGATACAAATATGATATTACGCAAATACGCTTCATGCCATGTCAAAATACATACTTTTAATCAAAACAGGTACACATTTATGTTTGGTAATTTCTTAAGGCCAGGAATAGGATCTAGGATAGGATAAGATAATTATGTTTATCCCCGTGAATAGGAAAACCAAGGGGTTTAACACACGGACAATCGTCAGGTCACCTCGCACCCATCGTCGGGTTACCAGAGCTATTGCAGTGTGTTGTATATGATAGACACGTTCCTTCAATTTAGTAGAACCCATTAATCCGCTGCTGGGTTCAGGCAATGTCCATTAAGTGGCTTTCCCAAGGACACAGCCGACTAGCTAGCGACCAGATTTGAAGCTACAACCTTTCGATTGAAAGGTGACGCACTTAACTGCCAGACTAACCAGCCGACAAAACCTACCATATTTAGTGTAATGTACCTGGAAGTATAAAATTTCATATGAAACATTTTTTTCTTTTTGCATGTTCTACGTCACGTTTTTGCATGTCTAATTGTGAAGCCACCATCCGTGGAAATCACTCTTTGTTTAAAAATGCACCAGTTTTAAATAGGAGTGCAAAAATTAACGGTTAACCGTTTTTATGGTTAACCGTCCACTCAAATATTTACCGTTTTTTTAAAACTCTTTTTTGAACTCTTATTTGTGTTCAAAACGTTATATGCCATCTACGCATTTAACCGGAAAATCGTTTACCAAGTGTAATTTTTGTGCCTTTAATCAACCCATATTGCATAAAAAAATAAAAATCAAATCCTAAAATTCCTAAAAAAAAAATCGATTAACGGTTATCCGATTTTTGTTACATCAGTTAACCGTTTTTCAAATTAACCGTTAATTATACCCTAATTTTAAATGTTATTTAAACACTGCTGTTACTCAGATACCCGCGAATCAACAAAGAATCGTTGCTTCCCATTGCGCAATCGTGCAACGATCCTCTGGAAGCCTGGTACCCTCCCGGACACGGTGATGTCTATGAGTGCTTCCTCAAATCTGGTCTTCTTGAGAAGTTTGTCAAAGAGGGTCGCGAATTTGTCTTCGTCTCTAACATTGACAATCTTGGAGCTACCATTGATCTACGTATCCTTTTCTACTTTGAATTAGTTGTGTTTAAAATGCAATTTCTGCAGAATACATGTTTATTAACTCACATATACCAGGTTTTGTGATTTCAAAGGAAAGTAATTTCCCCTTTTTTGTTGGGTGATTTTCTAGAAATGTTGTTGGTTTTCCACTTTAGATTGGTTGTTTTTAAAATGCAATTTAAAATTACAAAGCATTGGGTATGCAATATTTACTACATTTTGTCTAAACTATTATTTAGTGCCATATCCTAAAATTGTTCTAAAAAAACGAAACATCTATTTAGATATCTACCTTTATTAACAATGATTATGTAGATTAGATATATACTAGATTTACAACTGCCGCTTTATCAAAACACGATTGTTTACGCTATACATTTACTATATGTAGTTTTTTCTTTTATATAATTTTTCCTTAACCATCCTTATACCAGATATTTTAAATATGTTGGTAAACCCACCCAAGGATAGTAAACCATGTGACTTCGTTATGGAAGTCACTGACAAAACCAGGGCCGACGTTAAGGTAAAAATGCAAATATTTTTGTTGTAGTGAATTGAGATCGATTTGCAAATTTTAAGTTAGTTTAGAATGTAACTGAGTTCTCTGTATAGGATAGGATAGGTTATTCATGTTTATCCCTGTGAATGGGAAAACCAAGGGGGTTAACACATACGGGCAATCGTCAGATCACCTCGCGCCCACCGTCGGGTTACCGGAGCTATTGCAGTATGTTGAATAAGATACACACATTCCTTCAATTTAGTAGAACCCATTAATCCGCTGGGTCCAGGCAATGTCTGTTAAGTGCCTTTTCCAAGGACACAACCGACTAGCTAGCGACCAGATTTGAATCTGCAACCTTTCTGCTAAAAGGTGTCGCACTAAACCACCAGACTAACCGATCGGACGATAGCATAGATCTGGAGGCAATATCAGATTAAGTACAACAATGTTAATATTTGAATAAACACACATTTTGTGAATGTTTTATCTATGTATTATTCATGCAATTTTACTAGATACTAATTGTGCGGAATATCTAGTCCGGCCGGTTAGTCTGGTGGTTTAGTGCGACGCCTTTCAATCGAAAGGTTGCAGGTGCGAAACCGGTCGCTGTGTCCTTGAGCAAGGCACTTTACGAACATTGCCTAAACCCAGTGGATTAATGGGTTCTGCCAAATTGAAGAAATGTCCAAATTCTAAATATCAAACAATCCTCCTGTATGTTTTTAAATCGTAACCCTGTTTGTCCCTGTTGTGGAAATAGTTAATTTCTATCCCTGTAGTAATGTAATCAACTGTAATCATGCCCGTATATATGTAATAATCATTTACCTTTGTATGTAACATTCTTCGCATGCTTTTTGTGCTATATAACCCGACAGGTTTCACCTTAAATTCATTCACTACCAAGTACCTCCGATACAAGAATACAACAGTCCAATTTTTCATCAGGCTTAAATATTTCATCCAATGTATCCAATGCTTTATTTGATAGGGAGGCACACTGATTGAGTACGAAAATAAACTCCGTTTGCTCGAGATTGCGCAAGTCCCTAAAGAACATGTTGACGAATTCAAAAGTGTGTCCAAGTTCAAAATTTTCAACACAAACAACTTATGGATGCGAATGCAGTCCATAGCTGACCTCACCACTTCAGGCAAAATGGAAATGGAAGTGATTG
>CH001841.1:1471843-1495762 GCA_000149265.1 Ciona savignyi | reverse complement strand
GTTCAGGCAATTTCCGTAAAGCGCCCTGGCCCGGGGCTCAACCCCCCAACCAACTAAGCTAGTGACAGTTTCGAAGGCGTCGCACTAAACCACCAGACTAACCGGTCGTATCGGAAATGTACGATACTATGACCGTAATAGAGATGTATAAATAAACAAAATAATTATAACGTAGGACAACGTCATTGCGAATATCACATCACAATAACAAGTGTCATTAAGTGTGGTCGATATAACAATGTGTTTGTGATTACATAAACACTATTTTTACTGATACTCTAGACTGGATACATTTTAGGCAAAATTTATAGAAATAAAATAAAATAGCACGCCAATAGAACTATAATCGCAATACGCGTTTGTTAGTATCGTAGCGGAGTAATATGATAGTATGGCGATAAGAATATATCTTTGCAGCCATATTTATAAAAAAGAATATAAACATCTAAGTGATAGATAGTAAGTACATTTTGCAAAGATTCGGTTACGTTATTATGTGTTTTAATTGCTTTGGAAAGAAGTTGTATTGTTGAGACAACTATTTTGTCCGGCGGTTCGTCTGGTGGTTTAGTGCGACGCCTTTCAACCGAAAGGTTGTTTGTATCATATAAAACACACTGCAATAGCTCCGGTAACCCGACGGTGGCGCGAGGTGATCTGACGATTGCCTGTGTGTTAACCCCCTTGGTTTTCCCATTCACGGGGATAAACATGAATATCCTATCCTATTTGACCTCTGTAGAAATTGGGACTTGTTATGGCAGTGTGGAGCAATATAACGCCATCGGCACAATAAAAAATTATTGTTTTTTTGCATAAGGCTGGATCCACATCAAAATGACAAAAACGATTTTACCTTGTACGTTGTCGCGCGTAACACACGAAAACATATTATTCAGTTATATGGCATATTTTTTGTCGTATGGATGTAAAAGCGTGCAACATTAGCATATACAATTATTTCATTGTTAACATGTAGTAGGCCTACATATTTTAAAATATGTAGAACTGCAGAAGCGACCATGAACAAATTCACCTAGGAATATTCATTTTGTTTTAAAACTAGGTATTATATCACTTTTTTATAACTACTTCACATCATGCGTCCATTTTCATAGTGTGCAGTAAATTGTTGATGTTTGTAGAGATATTTCCGCACTCATTTATCATGTTCATTTTCTGTTTACAGTTCATTATTATGTTTCTAATGCGTGTAATTAATTAGTGCACTTGCCGTAATTGCCTGCACCTAACCAGTTCCAGTTATCGTACCATAGTATCTAACTTACAGATTATCTTAATTTAAGGTCAAGTGAATACCTTCTTTTGATTATGTAACTGGTCTATAAGATTATGGTACTTTTGTATAATTAAGTCGTATCATCTTATTCAGGAATAAATTAGGTTCTTGTAAAAATTATGAGTTTTTCCCGGTTGATCTAGTAGCGTATAAGATAAGGTATAAAAAAGACAGTACCTTGATGTAATAGCAAATATATATACACAGTATTACGATGGTACCCTACATACCATTGCAATAGCTTAAGCCTTTTTCATCTATAATTCTATTTAAAAGAGTATATCCACACTAATGTACAAACGCCCGACCGAAAACGGTTTTGTTGTTGTGAATTCCCTGAAACTAAAAGTTTTTGCCGGACGCAACAAAAAAAGCTAAAAGATTTTGCCGTTTTTTGCCGGACGCAAGACAAAACGTCTTTTAGGTGTGAATCGAGCCGTAGTCGTCAAAAATGTTTGTTTAGCTTTAGAACATGATCCAAGCTCGCCGCCGCGCCTGAGTAATTCCACACCAAGCCAGCATTGAGAAATCACGCCTGAGACACACCCACGCTGTTAGTCATTTCATTGGCCGAATTATTTAGAATGACGCAATGGGCAGCGCACGTTTCAGATAGTAGTGTTTGTTGCTCAGAATAGCCCTGCGGTCTAACAGCAGATTAGTTGTACCCTAGAAATAAACAGCTTTATCAGAACAGTCAAAACAATCCATATAGGCAGCCATAGAAATCTATCTCCTTCTCAGCCACGGATAAATAAGAAAATTCTTAAAGGCGAATATTTAAATACAGCTTTAAAGTTTTAAGTTATTGTACAAAACATATATTCTATTTAGATTTAAACATACTTACAGTAGTAGGTTTACTTTAGTCGTAAACGTTAAGTTCAAAAAATAGCCATTATGAGCTCATGCGTTAAGCATTTGCGAAAACTCGCACGTGAAGTTTTAGAGCCAGCCAAGGGAAGACAGCTGATATGTCACGTGACCCAGAGAAGATCGAATTCCACCAATCAAGTGGAACCAACGGAAATGGTTAAAGTTGGGGTTCTGGGGTTCCCAATGCACTTTGGACAGGTGACGGTTACTTTAAAACAGTACATGCATGATCTAAAACAGTACATGCATGATTTAAAACAGTACATGCATGATTTAAAACAACACATGCATGATTTAAAACAATACATGCATGATTTGATCTTGTTCATTTAGTGAAATTGACAGCGGTTTATTATGAAAATAACAATCTGCCTATTTTGTCGACCCATTGTCATTTCGAATAAATTTTTCTTAACATTCCGCGCATGTTTTAAAAACAACCAAACATACGATTGCTAGTTTGAATACAACTTATAGAAATTCATATAATCATATATTATCTCTGTCTCGACTGTTATTTTAACTGGTGACACTTAATTACGTCACAAACGTTGTCAATGCATAGGTCGTCATCACATACCGACGCGCACACACTGACTAAGTAAAAAAAGGTTTTGTTATATTATGCTACAGAATTACGTTGTGAATATAGAAGAGGCTATAAGCTATGTACTTTTAATTGCAGGGAAAACCAGGTGTACGGCTTGGGCCTAAGGCCATTCGCGAAGCAGGGTTACTGCCCCGTTTAGTCGATCATGTCGGTAAGTATAGTATTCTATGCATATGCAGTGTACCATTGTATTCAAGCAATGTTGTTTGTTTATTGTCCAAAGCATCATTTCTACGTAATTGATGAGCATTTCCTTTCATAAGTGTGCTACAATCACTATTTTGCAATTATGACCGCAGCATGACTGCGCGCACGGATATTTTAACACTCGTGTATAGAAATAAATCTAACGTGGTCTAACTACCGGTAACGTATTTCATTTGTCAGAGTGAATAACAGGACTTGTCATATAATCCTCCATTGCACGGGTCGCTTTATCGCACACTTTTCTTCGAGGCTTAGTGTGTAACTGTTTGTAAGATTTATTTTTTACTCTTATTTATTTTTATGTGGGTTTAGCGGCCACGTCTATATATACCGATATTTGATATTTTATTGGTTTTTAGACGTGTTCTAACGACTGTCGTTTTGCCGTTTTCCACATGTTTATGAAAGGTTGTGTTTTCATCGTTGAAACAAAAACTAAACTAAATCATATACAGGCTTGGAAGTGAAAGATTACGGTGACGTTGAATTTCCGAACGAGGTCAATTCGGAAGATATCTTACTTGACTCTAACGAAAAGGTGATCTTAAAACATCCAAATGCCTGTGGGGCGGCAAATAAAAAGGTATGACCCATAATCCAAATGTAGATGGTAGACTTGACCGTTTTTTAAGTTTGAAATAAATTTATTCTGGTATAATATTTACAGAATTAGTTTAAAAATAAGATATAACAATTTTTGCCTTTTGGCAATATTTTATCTTTCTGATGTATTATACACAGTTAGCCGAAGCAGTCGAAAAAACGCTACAAAACAACGATATATGTGTCAACCTAGGAGGAGACCACAGGTAAGGCTGATGTATAGTTATCGTGTACCGCCACTGCTTTAGTATAAGTCATGAATTCTTCTTTTTAAGTTTCAGATCAAATACAGCACACGTTTAGTTGATTATTTTATTATTACCCCTGTAATATTTAAACGGAAGACTTCAACATTAGCAAACGTTTTGGCATAGCCGGTAAGATCAGTGACGTAGAACGTCAACCGACAGCCAAATAGTTTTGCATTGAAATTCGAAACCATCCGCTGACTGCATGGTCGGTTAGTTTCTTTAAGCAAGGTTATCAGCGAACGTCGACTGAATCCAGTATATCAATAGCATCCGGCCGCCGGTGGTCTAGCGGTTAAGTGCGTCGCTTTTCAATCGAAAGGTTGCAGGTGCGAAACCGGTCGCTAGCTAGTCGGTTGTGTCCTTGGGCAAGGCACTTTACGGACATTGCCTGAACCCAGCGGATTAATGGGTTCTACCAAATTGAAGGAACATGTCTATCATATTCAACACACTGCAATAGCTCCGGTAACCCGACGATGGGCGCGAGGTGATCTGACGATTGCCCGTGTGATAACCCCCTAGGTTTTCCCATTCACGGGGATAAACATGAATATCCTATCTTATCCTAAAATAGATTATACGTCTTAGTCATATAAATCACACTATTACCATGTTCCACTAAACCGTAATAGATTCTATGGTCAATGCGTCATTTTAGGAGAGTAGCACGTGATCAATGAGCAATGAAATGTATCAAAATAATCTGATTAAACCAGTTCTGATAGTCCAACGGTTGAAACATATGATAGCTATTTTTTATATTCAACGGTTAAAACGTATGATAGCTATTTTTTATATTCAACGGTTAAAACGTATGATAGCTATTTTTTATATTCACTGAAAAGAGCATTATTTTGATATTACAGTATGGCGATTGGATCGATTTTCGGTCATTCACTTGCTCGTCCGAATATCAGCGTGTTGTGGGTGGACGCCCACCCCGATCTAAATCACCCTTCCACGACACCTAGCGGAAACTTGCACGGAATGCCTTTAAATTTTCTGCTTAAAGATTTGGAAAATAAGGTAAATGGGTGGTTCAGCTGGAAAAAGATGTACATATTAGATCGTCCAGGTTGCTATTAGGATCTTTATTGTATTTTTTATCTATATGTTAAATATAAAACTATATACAGGCCTTTATGTGTATCTTAGAACATCTTTATTTTTTAGGGGGGGGGGGGGGGGGGGGTAGTCGTCTCTAAGACCGTTTTTGTTTACAGTTCGGTATATGTATCCCTTGTATCGGTCGCGTTAACCATTCGGCCACACGACCGTACATCTTATAATGGATTGGCAGATATATCCATAATAGTGTTTGATACTTGGTGTTTGAAATATTTTGGGTGGAAGAAACGAATTTAGCGTATGCAATAAGAGACAAATTCGGTAAACTACGCGCGATATGTATATAGCAAGTAACCAATTACGTGAGTATTCTGATCGTAAGATTGTATTTTAAAACCCGTAGTTCTAAACATTGCACCTCTACAGAGAGTTTTTTTATAAACTGTTTTTTTTTCAGAGAATGAATATCCCGGAATTCGATTGGTGCAAATCATGGTAAGGGTATGAAGGCTACGTTGACTGTACCGTCTTTTAGCACGATAACCAACGTTGATTTGTGTGCATATTGGTCTCCAAATCCAAAAGTGCTATGTCAGGGAAGATAGAATTTTATTTACAAACACACACTTCACGAAAATTTGCATTTATTGTACTTCATAGTAGAAAGGCACTTTACGGACATTGCCTTCTACCAAATTGAAGGAACGTGTCTATCATATACAACACACTGCAATAGCTCTGGTAACATGACGGTGAGCGCGAGGTGATCTAACGATTTCCCGTGTGATAACCTCCTTTGGTTTGTCTCAAGGGGATAAACATGAATATCCTAAATATGCTTTTATATATACATATTGTCCTAAAATTTACTTTACTTTGTATAGGTCTGAAGTAATTTATAATCTCGATTATACCCCTTTTACAGCGTGAACTCTCCTAATATTGGATTTGTCGCCATTCGTGATATCGACCCTGGTGAAATGTAAGTCTTCTAATATTTAACTTTAAACTTTATATACCTTTCAACTGAAAGGTCGAAGCTTCGAAACTGGTCGCTAGCTAGTCGATTGTGTCCTTGGGCAAGGCACTTAACAGACATTGCCTGAACCCAGCGGAATAATGGGTTCTACTAAATTGAAGGAACGTGTCTATCATATACAACACACTGCAATAGCTCCGGTAACCCGACGGTGGGCGCAAGGTGATCTGACGATTGCCCGTGTGTTAACCCCCATTGGTTTTCCCATTTACATGGATAAACATGAATATATCCTATCCTATCCTATCCTACACTTTTCTGAGTTTTAATCTCTATCTGCCTGATGTACTGTGTTGATTATTTTTCAATCCAAGTTTCTTATTTTATTTCCTGATGTTAGAAACTTATTTTAACTGCTAACGACCGACCATGACCACACATGTCCGACCGGTTAGTCTGGCGGTTAAGTGCATCGTCTTTCAGTTGAAAGGTTGCAGGTGCGAAACTGGTCGCTAGCTAGTCAGTAGTGTCCTTGGTGATTTGACGATTGTTCATGTGTCAATTCCCTTGGTTTTCCCATTCACGGGGATAAACATGATTATCCCACCGTATCCTACATTGCACACATAACATGTTAAAGCTGTATTGAACTTTTTTCCGTCCAGCGCTATAATGAAACGGCACAACATCCCACACTGTAGTATTCGGGAGATTGACAGAAACGGCATCGCTCACTGTATGGAGAAAATACTGGACATGATTAATCCAAGGTAAAAAAAAACAGCATGTTTAAATTAATATAAATATATATAACCGTTTAAACTGCAATATATTTGCCGAATCGAGAGCCGAGCGTATAATTATTAAGCCACAGTGTGCTTTATAATATGCACCGGAGAATAGCAGTATATTATTCCATTGAGCACAATAGTCCGACCGGTTGGTCTGGCTGTTTAGTGCGACGCCTTTCAACCGAAAAGTTCGAAACTAGTCGCTAGCTATGGTCGATTGTGTCCTTGGGCAAAGACTTAACGGACATTTGCCTGAACCCAGCGGATTAATGGGTTCTACCAAATCAAAGTATCTATCATTCACAACAGACTGCAAGAGCTTTGATAACCCGACGATGGGCGCGAGGCGATCTGACGATTGCCCGTGTGTTAACCCCTTGGTTTTTGCCATTCACGGGGATAAACATGAATATCCTATCCTATATCCCGCCCTATAAAAATAAACCGTGTGTGTTTCTTTTAAGTACTAGCGGTATATTGTCACCATACTATAAGGCGCTAATTGTGATAAATATTTGTTTGTTTTTACAACCACTTGTGTTCTGTTCTTAGCGGAAACCGACCGCTTCATTTAAGCTTTGACATCGACTCCGTTGATCCCGGTATAGCGCCCTCCACCGGAACAAAAGGTTTGAAATGGTTTTAAGTTGTTCGTTTTTATTGTATAATTTAAAAACTAATCTGTAAATGCTTTTGTGCTCGAGGGGTTAATTCAGAGTTTATTTAAATCTTTCAATTTATTATTACATAGATATCCGAGTTTATAGGATAGGATAATTATGTTTATCCCTGTGAATTGGAAAACCAAGGGGGTTAACACACGGGCAATCGTCTGATCGCCTCACGCCCACGGTGGGCTTACCGGAGCTAGTGTACTGTGTTGTGTATGATAGACACGTTCCTTCAATTTAGTAGAACCCATTAATCCGCTGGGTTTAGGCAATGTCCGTAAAGTGCCTTGCCCAAGGACACAACCGACTAGCTGGCGGTCAATTTCGATCTTGCAACCCTTCGGTTGAAAGGCGACGCACTAAACCGCCAGACTAATCGGTCGGACAAATATCTTTATCTACAAAAACACAAGCAACGATTCTTTGTCGTACTACATGCCTGTTAGTGTAGGCATGCTTGGCGTCTAGTGCTGTACAATCTTAATATATATATATTACACCTCCGATATTACACAGTGCGGGGTGGGCTGTCATACCGAGAGGCGATGTACGTGTGTGAAGAGGTTGCGAGGACTGGATCGTTAAGCGTCATGGACCTGGTGGAGGTTAATCCTGAATTGGGAACTCCAAGAGAATCGAGAGCTACTGTCGCTGTCGCAGTGGACATAATAGCGCACGCACTTGGACTTAGTATCAGGGACACTGATTACAGAAGATTTCCGCACAATTAAGGTATAGAGTATAGACCATTCCGACGATGATGATTTTACAAGCGAGTTTTTGCACTCTTTTACAAGCGAGTTTTTGCTTTTTTTCGGTTTTAATTGTGCGACGTCGTTGCTGTTTTTACCCTGACACACGCCCTTTGACAATATGTTACGCGGCCTCCAAACTGCAATAGCAATATTATATGTGCGTTGTATTTATCTGCACCATACGACAGTTGTAGCCATTTTTTTTAGAAATTTTACAAGTGAATTTTCTGAATGTATGATCAAATCAATCCAATCCATACTCTTTTTTGCATACATTATACAACAATTGTTATTATTTTTGTCTTCATCCCGTTTACGCACAATTCTAACATTAAAACGGCCCGGCCTGGTATTATGTCTCTTATATCCTCCGGCCGGTTGGTCTAGACCAGAGGTTCTTAACCAGTGGGTAATTACCCACTAGTGGGGAATTTGAGGATTTCAGGTGGGTAATTTGAAGTTTCGGAAAACGAAGGACATGGGCAGTGAAAAACTTTAAGCAGGAATGTGAGAGCCAGTACGATTTTAGGGAATCCATAAGCATGAAGTTTCGAGAACTTAACCTTTTGAGCGTGGCCCCCTTCCAAATATCAATGGATACTGCTTAAGTATCGAAAGCGGGAATTCCCCAAGTTACATATCATGGGGAATATAGATTTATTAAGTAGTGAAGTGGGTAATGAAGGAAAAAAGTTTAAGAAGCGCTGGTCTAGACTCTAGAGGTTTAGTGCATCGCCTTCCAATCGTAAGGTTGCAGGTACGAAACTGGTCGCTAGTTAGTCGGTTGTGTCCTTGGGCAAGGAACTTCACGGACATTGCCTGAACCCTAATGGGTTCTACCAAATTAAAGAAACGTGTCTATCATATACAACACACTGCAATAGCTCCGGTAATCCGACGGTGGGCACGAGGTGATCTGACGATTGCCATGTGTTAACCCCCCCTGGTTTTCCCATTCACGGGGATAAACATGAATATCTTGTTATATTTGCTGAGCTTTATTTATCTGTTCGTTTGTGCGACATGATTCAAGCTAACAACGCTGGCCGCCTCGAATGAGAACTGAGTGATTTCAGACACGTTATCACGAGACACCATAGCGGCTTCCAACTGGCGAACCACGACAAAATGAATCATCTGCAATTAAAACAATGAATATCTATCCTTCGAACGTTATTGCCACAGTATATATGATAATGCAATTGTAAAGTGTGTTTAACCTTGACTAGATGTATATAGTGGGTTCTACAAAAATGAAGGAATATGTCTATCATACACGCAATACTCTGCAATTGCTTCAGTATAACCGGATGGTGGGCGCGAGGTAATCTGAAGATTGCCTATGTGTTAACCCCCTTGGTTTTCCCATTCACATGGATTAACATGAATATCCATCTATCTATACACGAACGTCACCTCAATAATCGTAAGCACTGCGGCCATCGCAGATATCAATATGAAGTTATTTCCGAGGAAGGACGACACTTTGTCTCTGCAGCCCTGTGATATGAATACGTGTCAGATATTTGACCAAGTTTAGATATGTAAGGGTGGGGAACTTTTTTGCTTTAAATATCCGGTTTTGCAATTGCACTTTAAGTGCTGTTTGATCCTGGTTAAGATAACTCTTGGAGAAAACTTAAATGAGGGAAAGCGGGAAGGAGGGAAACTGCACTTAAAAATGAAGAATATGATATTATAGTAGTTTTAAACATGAGGTTAGAGGTAGGGTTATTTGTGGGGTTGAGATTAGTGTTCAGGGGATGGTTTAGTTTCCGTAATTTTATTGAGCGCAGTTTCCTTCCTTTTAATGTTGCCCTATCTCGTAACATTTAATTTAAGGCGAATCTGCTGTGTGTTTTGGGGGAAATTCGCCTAAACATGACTGTTCCTCTATAACGAACAAGTTGGCTTAAATTTACCTCGGTATATCGAGAACCATCAGCGCTGGAATTGTATTTGCAAACTTGTAAGTCTTTGTAATCGCCATGTTCGTCCGTAACACAACAACTGTCGGGCCAAGATGGATGATCTAAGATGTGCAAAGTCGTTTTATATATATTAATATCTATCGCAATACAAATATTGTTGTGAAAACCCATTGAAAGATAGGATAGAATATTCATTTTTATCCCCGTAAATGGGAAAACCAATAAGTGGGTTAACACACGGGTAATCGTCAGATCACGTCAGGTTACCGTCGCTACTGTAGTGTGTTATTCTTGAGACATTACTTCAATTTAGTGAACCTCATTAATCCGGTAATCCCAATGACACAACCGACTGGCTAGCGACCAGTTTCGTACCTGCAACCTTTCGGCTAAAAGGCGCCGCACTAAACCACCAGACTAATCGGCCGGACAATGAAAACAAATAAGCAGCATATGAGTATACAGAGTATGTCTACATGACCTTGATATATTATTAAGTTTTCACCTGTTGTCGTATTGATTTCCGGGTGTGAGCGCCAAAATTGTGCCCCAGTTACAATTCCCCCTTTTATTTTAATTCCCGCGTCCAGGTTGTGGTAATCGTGGTCTCCACCGACTGGTGTAACTCCGCAGCATTTTAACTGCATTGACATAATTTGGTGAGAATGTAAGGTCGTGTGGTCGGATGGTTAGCGCGACCAATACATATACCGACTTATATACATAAACGGTCCTTTTGTACCTAGTCCATCATGTGTTCGAAACTTGGCTCAGTAAAGTAAAGTAAAAAAATGTTTTTGGTAAGAATGTACGGTCGTGTGGTCGGATGGTTATCGCGACCGATACATATACCAGAACAACTATATAAAAAAAAAACTTTAGACCGGTAAAAAAGGTAAGAATAAATCAGTCTTATATAATGTTAGCAATAAAAATATTATATCGTGGTTACGAATTTGTTTTTGTTTGTATCAGTTTTTTTCACCAACGTCAGATTGCATATGTTTCCATGCCAACGATTCGATGTTGGTTCCTTCGTCGCCATTGTAACGAAGAATGAATGACATCTGTAGTTCATGGGTCGAGTCCTCTTCGATCTGTGATCGAATTGATTAAGTTTTATTTTAATTATTTTTTGCCCCAGTTTATTTAAAATGGCAAACGAATATAATCACGATACAGGAACGGGAAAAGACGGCAAAACGAACAGTCGTTAAAACACGTCATTAAAGAAAAAAAGATATAATTTAATAAATATAGCGAACGCGGCCGCCAAACCTAGGCGAAAGAACATTATTAAGTTTATTTCATCCGACGACAGAGTTTGCAGTATTAAATTAAACTGAACTACACTGTCTTGTTTAGGTAATGTACTTTTTGTGTGTCGTTACTGAAATCGAACATAGTAGTCCGACAGATTAGTCCGGTGGTTTGGTGCCACGCCTTTCAACCGAAAGGCTGCAGATTCGAAACTGGTCGCTAGCTAGTCGGTTGTGTCCTTGGGCAAGGCACTTTACGGACATTGCCTGAACCCAGCGGATTAATGGGTTCTACCGAATTGAAGGAACGCGTGAATTATACACAACACATTGCAATAGCTCCGGTAACCTGACAGTGGGTGCGAGGTGATCTGACGATTGCGTGTGTTAACCCCCTTGGTTTTCCCATTAACGGGGATAAACATGAATATCCTATCCTATAGAGGCACTGCTGTATTTATTTGAGTTGCTTTGGCGTTTTACTCAATATATATGGCCCGGTCTGCCTTTTCCGTTTTTCTCTCTTTATATATACAGTCTTAGTCTGCTTTTTTTTCTCTTTTTATACTAGTTTACCTACTGCACTTATTTAAGTAAGCTAACACTTAGCGAATAAATAACCGATTCGCTATGAATAAAATCCAAGCGTCTTATATTACCTTTAATGTTACCTTGCAAAAAAACGAAATTTGACATCATTTTAATCGAATTGCAAGCTAGTTAAAGTATTTAAGATAGGAAGGTACTAAAACACACAAATAAGTTTTACCTGAGTTCGAATCCATAATCCCAAACCAACAACCGTTAAAAGAAGAACGAAAAGTACAACGAGAAATAAGAAAAACTGCAACAAGGCAAGTATAGTTATAAATAAAGTGGCCATATGTTTATAGGTTTATATGTAGATTTCTAATACTACTCACATATAAGCAGAAAAGTCAACATATTTGGTTTCATATTTCTGCAAAATCAAGCGATCGGATGTCGGTATTTCAGTCATTTTGGGCAAAAATTAAAAGGAGGAAAAGTGGGAAGGAGGGAAACTGCACGCTAAAATGAATGTTAGAGCATTAGAGTTAGTTTTAAACATGGGGTTGGAGTTTGGGTTAAGTCTGGAATTAAGATTAGTGTTTAGAAAAGGGTTAAAATTAATTTCCATAGTTTTGGTGAGCAGTTTCGCTCTTTCCCACCTTCCCTCCCTTTAGTGTTACCCGTCATTTAGTATTTGTTTATTAGGTGCCGTTTAAAGATTGTGCCTTTATTATGAAAAACAGATATGACTTGTCGATTGGACGACCAACCCGATCACGATTGTGTCAATGGCCCTTACAATTACACAACTATCTTACCACTCCTAGAATATACTTGCTGTTCGACATAGCACCGCAGCAGCCAATCACAGCGAGGCTTATTGCCGCGCTTCCAGCTACCATGGCAACCATAGTGGTGTGTGAAAGACGAATGCGCGTGACACTACTGGTCGCTATAGCGATTAAGTTGACGTTTGCTGGTATCCATCTTAACCAAGCGGCAAGACAAACCAGAAGAACACCGATTCCCTGTTTAGATTAGAACAAGGCGTGTTTGTAAGAATAGGATGTGATATTTTGGCTTATCCCTGTGCATTGTGCGAAAATGGTCGCTAGCTAGACAGCTGTGTCCTTGGGCAAGGCACTTTACGGACATTGCCTGAACCCAGTGGAATAATGGGTTCTACCAAATTGAAGGAACGTGTCTATCATATACAACACACTGCAATAGATCAGGTAATCCGACGATGGGCGCGAGGTGATCTGACGATTGCCCGTGTGTTAAACCCCTTGGTTTTCCCATTCACGGGGATAAACATGAGTATCCTATCCATTGGAAAACCCGGGGGGTCGGGAAAATGTAATGAAGTAATCATCAGATTAACCTGCGCCGTCCGTCGGGTTATCGGGGCTATTGCGGCGTGTTGTGTATGATGGAGACGTTTCTTCTATTTTGATAGAACATATTTATACACTGGGTTAATGTAACATCCCTTGCCCAAATACATAACTGACCATAGCTATCGACCAGTTTTAAATCTGCAATCGTTCGGTTGAAAGGGCTGCGCACCGCCCACCAAGTTATGCGTTCGGTTCTATCCAAAAAGTGGCAACCACAAAGAAATGGGTGTTTTCAAAACGATCTAACGCATTTTTAAGGACACGTCTATTAACCACGTTTTTAAAAGAAATTTATAAAACCGACATCAAACAAACAACGTTGCGGCTCACCAGGAACAATAGATTGAGTACAACAAGGGAATAACGCGCACAACTCAACCATCCTTCTTCGGACAGCTTTTTTTCTTCCTCTATACGATCGCTGTGATAAGGGTTGGCTGCTCTAATACTTGCTGTTCTTAACACAAATGCTACGCATTTTTTTACAATCATAATTTTTTTATGTTTGGCACTGTAATAGATTAAACATTAATAATCACAATCCTCAAAAAATGTAAGAACTAAATCCTGACCTCGAAGTTTCCGGCGCAATCTTCATGGTAAATAGTTTTGCTCTTCAGTAAATAGGTTATTTGATAAGATTTTCGTCAATGCTGCTTATTTATTGCGCAATAACTCGACAGTGACAGCATAAAAGAAGTTTAAAAAGAAAGTTAATCAAACGTTACTCATATCACAGAATAAACGATTTACATTTTTTGATCGTATCGATTATAATAAAAAGCACAGTAAAATGAAATAATATAAGTAGTAAGTTATTTTTAATAACGAGTAAATGGTTAAAAATCACCCATGTGTTTTAAAACTTGAACAGAAACGCGAATTCCGATTTTAAAAACAATATTCAATTCAGTTATAACAGTTTAGTTTAGAGGAAATGTACAATTCCTGCAATAGTTTGGGCCGTTTTGGTTGATAGTACATACACACAATTTTGCAGTTATAAATTGAAAACAGCAGATTGCAACTTACAAACTTCAGGTATATTAACGATAAATTTCATTTTGATAACAAACATACAAAAATGGCAACAGTAACTTGGCTTTTTAAGTTCAACTAAAACGGTTCAAGAAATCACAGTCTCGAAATTTCTACTGTTGCAAATGCTATGGCGTAAAAATTCATTTTTTAACAATTTCATTTAGGTAGCAAAAATGATTAATATGACAGTGAATTGGCAGTAAAATGATCATTTTGATTGCAAAAGAAATGCGGTTATTAGAGGATGCAATATTTGGTTCAAGGGCAATTTAAAACAATGCTAATTAAGCGTTTTTACGACACTTAAATTAGAAAAAAAAACAGTCTATGATCTTAAAACAAATTTACAGAAATATGATTTTAAAATATAGGATTCTATGATCTATCATGTTATAATAAATTTACAGGTCTGTAATCTTAAAATAGGAAGCATGTAGGAAGACTTATCAGTAGAAAGAAGCTTGCAGATATAATGCACTTTTTAAAACACTCTGAATTCTTTTTGGCTGACATAGGTGTACATTTTGCAGGATAAAACAACTGCTCCAATCTGCAATTACATGTTATTTCTGGTTAAAATCTGTTATAACACATAATATTAATTGATAATATAAGTGTCTTAGTATGTGAATGTGGCACTATTAACTACTGTATTTTACGGACCATAAGGTGCACTTTAAATCCTTTTGTTTCCTCACAAATTGATCATGCACTCTATAGTCCGGTGCGCCTAATGTATGAATCAAGTACTGATAGTACTTTATTACCTACACTGAAAACTAGTACCGATACTATTATTATATAAATAAATCACCGTCTTACGCAAAAAAATCTACTATAACGTTGCGTCTTATAGCCTGAAGCGCCTTATGTAGGGACAAAAATCTAATCAAAGCAATGCATTGACACTGCGCCTTATAGTCGGGAGCGCATTATAGTCCGCAAAATTCGGCATATGGTGCTGAAAACATGAATATAACTAGATTGGATATGGATGTGGTAAATTATCAAATTAACTCTATTAAAAAATAAAACACAAGACACACTGCAATGGTTCTGGCAAACCAACTTGGTATAAGTGGAGTCTAATGAATATTTATGCAATCTTAACTGTGTTTATTACACCTCAGGGAGTATTTTAAACCCTGCCAGTACCAGACAAAATTGGTGTAAGATAATCCATAAAAAAGTCAAACTAGTAAATTTGATAATGATAGGATAGTATATTCATGTTTATCCCCGTTAATGGGAAAACCAAGGGGGTTAACACACGGGCAATCGTCAGATCACCTCACGCCCAGCTATTGCAGTGTGTTGTGTACTATGATTTACACATTCCTTTAATTTGGTAAAACCCAATAATCCGCTGGGTTCAGGCAATGTCCGTTAAATGCCTTGCCCAAGGACACAACCGACTAGCTAGCGACCAGTATCCAACCTGTAACCTTTCGGTTGACAGGTGTCGCATTAAACCACCAGACTAACCGGTCGGACAAACATTCATTTATGTCTGCGAAAAAAGTACATTAGTTGCTAAGAATTACCTCAATGCAGCCAACGGTTATAACAAGAATGGAAATCAGCAGCAGATGATTGGAAAGGAACTGTGTAGCTTTTGTATGGCAACCCTGGAATATAAGGATCATTGGTGAAATTGGGATGTGATTTAGTGACTTCAAAAATCAATTCAACAAAAACTATTTCAACAGAAATTACGATACATTTAACAAAAATCTTGTAGTTGCTACAAATAAAAATCTGGTTCTATTACAGCCTATGGTTTAAAACGTTCGGCTTCAGCTTATCAGCATCCCTTTTTATGGGTATAGAGGCTTTTTCAAATTGATCTGGTTTAAAAATAAATAATTTGGAAAGGTTCCCCACATTCAAATATTTAGTATTGTCACCTGTTTTCTCAAATTATTGTTGCCATATGCATCGGCATAGCATGTAGTGGAATTCACAACTTGGCCAAGTTTGTTCGTCAAGCAACAACTTCCTGGCCATTCTAAAGATACCAAAAAGGTGTGTTTCGATTTTGGAGTGATATTAAGTAAGCTATTTTGCCATATTTTGTTTGTAAAAATAGAACATTTTTCCTTTTACAATTTAGCTTTTCCTTTTACAATTTAGCTTTATACTGTTAGAAGATTTAATGTTTACAATTTAGGTATAATTACTAAATCACATGGTATAAGAATGCATTTAAACTTGAACCTGCACTAAAACTAGAAATTCCCTTCAACATTTATCCGCCCTTTACACATTTTTGTGTTTCTTTAAAAGGTTTTAGCATGCCACAGTAGGTCATCATAGACACAATGAATATGTGTAACAGTTCCTACAACTTACCCTGGTTAAGGTTCATCCCGATGTTTCTATACCAGGCTGAGCCAATAACGTAACTTCCGTTCATGGTTACGTTGATGTGGACGTGGTCTTTGTACCCGGTCACACCACAGCATGCAAACTAAAATTAAAGTTAAAGCAAAATATAAAATGTCTTTATTGTGTTCATTGAAAAATGTGTCAAATTAAAAATGTGTTCAAGGAAGCAAAATACAAAAGTTGATGGTGAAAGAAAAGTTAATGAGGCATTGTTTCAAGACACAAGAACTACCGCTACTGTAGCACGATTTATAGACAGTGTGCTGTTAAAGATACTATGCCAGCTATATAATACGGGGAAATAAAGTTGTAGATAGCCTAGTTTGTGATCATAAAAAGCTACACATATTATATACTTTTGGGTATAATTTTACTTATACAAAATGCTTTATATTTTTGAGTGATAAATAAATATCTGTTGAAATGAAATGAACTACATATTTCAAAATTGTAGAACAGGATAGGATAGGATATTCATGTTTATCCCCATAAATGGGAAAACTAAGGGGGTTAACACACGGGCAATTGTCAGATCACCTCGCACCCATTGTCGGGTTACCGGAGCTATTGCATTGTGTTTTATATGATAAAAACGTTCCTCAAATTTAGTAGAACCCATTAATCCACTGGGTTCAGGCAATGTCCGTAAACTGTCTTGCCCAAGGACACAACCGACTAGCTAGCGACCAGTTTCGCACGTGCAACCTTTCCATTGAAAGGCGACGCACTTAACCGCTAGACCCGGCCGGACACAGAGCAGGAATGTTTACATAACATCTTTTCAAGTTTATATATACATAGATTTGTAACCTAATGAACAAGGTTTAGTATCCAAGATCAATTTCCATTTGCCATTACGCACAAAAATAAAGTCGAAATATCTAGTTATGCATGACAAAGGAGGCAGTAAAAGGCAAATTATTAGCACATCTACCATACACTTGTACGGTTTATGATCAATTTCCATTTGCCAATACACTTGTACAATTTATGATCAATTTTCATTTGCCATTACACACAAATTAATAGCACATCTATCATACACTTGTACACTGTACAGTTATCACACTATGGGTCATGGTATTAGACTTTAAAATCAACTTACAGATGTTTGTATTTCCCTCCAAGCAACAGAATTTGTATCAGTAGCAGAATCTCCTTCGTACAAAATGAACGTAGACGACATTTCGTTTATCACTTGTTTATATATCTAAATTTAATATTTTTGTTAATTGTTAACCCAAACATCTCTTTGTTCGACTGGGTAGTCGGTTTAGTGAGACTCCTTTTAACCTAAAGGTTGCAGGTTCGAAACTGGTCCCTAGCTAGTCGGTTGTGTTATTGGGCAAGGCACTTAACAGATATTGCCTGAATCCAGCATATTAATGGGTTCTAACAAGTTAAAGAAACATTCTTCCCTATCAAATTAAAAAAACAAAACATAAACGATATCGCACAAAACATACAGATGAGGTAACTAATAGCAGTGAACACAATTAACCAAAACCAACCTGGTCCCTGAAAAGAAAACCAACAGCAGCTATGGTAACTTCTATAAGCAGCAGGACAACGAACAAAATGGAAATCTGAGTACGAAAAATAATAATATTGAATTCCATATATAGAGCATTATTTGTATTTATGTGTATATTAAAAATATATACTAGTATTAAGTTTTGGAAAATGACGTTAGCACTGTCATGCTGGCAAAAAGGTGGGCGTGTTAATTGAGTGATTTTAAAATGACGTAATATAACTAACCTTTTTTCTAGTACTGCGTGTATAACGGTATTTAGAAATTATATTTAAATTGTTACCATTGTCCATCAAGAGAAAATTATAATTTTCATATTAAGAAGCTGAATTCGGTTAGGACGCAATTTCATTACCATAATTTAATTAACAATTTGGCTTTAATTTCTATGGCTATGGAAAATAAAGAAGTGCTTTAATATCCCCCAAAATCAAGGCATACTAGACATACATTGTACAACAGATAGCATACCGTATTAAAAAAAGGAGGAACCAACAATACGTGGTGATTCAAGTTTTAAAGAGGTAAATATGGGTACAAAACTAACAAACCACACTTACCATCATCAAGATACACCTATTGTTGTTGACAGTGCCAACAAATCCCACCAATGAAACCACGGCAACAGTAGCTCCAGTGACTATGACGACCAAGCTCACATTATGTAATTGATTCTGGGATTAAACATTTGCAAATTACAGAAAATTATAATATCGCTACACTGGCAGTTTATAAAAGTAAACACGAGTTTTTACCACATTGGCTGTTTCCAAAACTCCTTTGAAAATACACTTGATAATATTTGCATATTTCTTATATTTCCAACAGTGCTATTTGTCATATATAAATGTTTCGTTTTAGTTAAATAGCACTGATGTTATTACTTTATGATTGTAAACAAGTAAACATATTACATAATTATTGTTTTTCACGAAATAAACTTTTTTTTTCTGCCAGCTCACTTTGCATTAATGATATAAAAAACAAATCATTATCGTCATCATGTGCATAAATCGCTTAATTACGCAAAAAAATCGAATATAATTTGCTAAATAACCGTCCGACGGGTTAGTCTGGTGGTTACGTGCATCGCCTTTCAACCGAAAGGTTGAAGGTACAAAACTTTTCGCTAGCTAGTCGGTTGTGTCCTTGGGCAAGGCACTTAACGAACATTGCCTGAACTTAGCGGATTAATGAGTTCTACTAAATTAAAGAAACGTGTGAATCGTATAGAACACACTGCAATAGCTTCGGTAACCCGACGGTGGGCGTGAGGTGATCCGACGATTGCCCGTGTGTTAACCCCTTTGCTTTTTCCATTAATGGGGATAAACATGAATATCCTATCCTATCCCATATAAGATAACACTTGGTTACAGAACCCTTTGTAACGTTAAATCGTGACACACTATGACAGCATAGGGTTGCCATTAAACATACAATCTCCCTGATTTCTAAAAACCAGGACTATAGTAATTAGGCCTTTGATAAATGCAGCTATCATAAAAACCAACCGTAGTAGTGTCTTCAGTTGCAACTTCAATGACATTTTTTGTCCCTGGAATGCTATATATCCATACTCCAATTGTTATCAGAATTACTCCAACCACCTGGATGTATACAAAAGAGTTAGTTCAACAACATCGTAACGTTATCTCAGTAGTTTCCAAGCTTTTTAAATTTACTGGACAGTATGCTAGCTCAGCATGTGCCACCACTAAGATATTGTTGAAGTAGGGTTAGCATGATAACGCACAAAATTACCAGTCAATACAATACAATTTTTATTTTTGTTTCTTTCGCTGCAGCGTTTACCACCAACAATTTGAAAATACAAACAAATATGGCGTTAACTAAAAATCAAACAATGACCAAAACAAAAATACTGTGGCAAGATACTACAGCAAAACAGGAAGGCATAAAAAAAACTAAAAGTTATCTAGTTTGGTGCCTCCCTGTGAAAAATAAATGTATATATAATTAAAAAAGAGTTAACTTGTAACTTAAAAAAGAGTTAACTTGCGGTCAACAATAAATTTATATTTCAACCTGGTTACAGCCAGGCAAAATGAAGAGCATTTGTATATTTCTCTATTTTGAGCAGATTTTGCTCTTGCTTATTAAGACCATAAATGCCGGAATATATATAAATATGTCTTTAATAATTTATAAGCAAATAACGGCTGAAATAAAATGTACAACTGATCGCAATGTTACAACATCTCGCGACACAACTAAGTATAACCTATGCAAATGCAATGTCGATGGTTGGCAGGGTAGGGTATGTAATAGAGGTTGCTTAAATCTAGTAGATTAAGGGATAAACAATAAGTATAAAGCAGTGTTCCTATCGTAATTAGTTTAACATACTACAATACGCATAACACACCTGCGTTTTTGGGCGGAAATAAACATAAGTACTAAATACTAATACTTTATACTAAAACCTTAACCTCAAATATACTTACAGAAAAAAATTGTTTAATTTAGTTACCGATACCGAACTTATAATAGTATTTTAGTTAGGCTAACCTCATAACCATTAATATAAAAAATAGGCTTATGTTGTTCAGGTCTAAACGAGCAAAAAAATATTTATATCAGTATTTAGTTAAACTAACTTACCAAAAACAAAACGTGTAGAATAATTAAAAAATATCGTGTACAGCTGACACTTCCGTCTTCTTTATTTTTCCCCATTTTAGCTTTGTTCGTCGTTTTTTCTTGCAATTACTGACAGGCTGTACACTTTGATCATTTCCAACTGTTCTTTGTGTGTCTCTGTTTAGTTGACTCAAAGCAATTAACGGTAAAAGTATAACAACTTGAGTGTGGTGACGTCATTAAAATGTCAGTACAGTTGTGTGGCCGAATGATTAACGCGACCGATACATATACCGACTTACCTACAAACAACGGTATTAGTAACGTACCTAGCTTGGATTCGAAACTAAGCCCGTTAAAAAAATAATAAAAAGTCAATGTTAAGCCTGTGATTTTTATTTGTATAATATTTTTTTATTAACTTACTAGCCGATACCTTACAAGTAGCAATGTTTAATTTGGCCGTCCCATGGAATAGATTGGTGGGATAGTTTGTCCACTTTCAGAAAGGTTACAGGTTCTAAACCCAGCGGATTAATGGGTTCTACCAAATTGAAGAAACATGTCTATCATACACAACATACTGCAATAGCTCCGGTAATCCGACGGTGGGCGCGAGGTGATCTGATGATTGCCCGTGTGTTAAACTCCTTGGTTTTTTCATTCATGGGGATAAACATGAATATCCTATCCTATCCTATTCTAAATAGATCTCGGTACAAGTAAAGAAGACGTCATCAATTTTAAAAAACGAGAGAGGCTAAAAAAGCTAGTCGGTAGTGTCATTGGTCAAGGCACTTAGCCCGGACCCGGACCAGGTGAAATAATCGTTTCTAGCTTTACCGAAATGAAGGGAACGTCTTAATCTTTAACAATATCCGACGATTCCCCGTGTGATTACGCCCCTTGTGTTTTTCTCTTCACCAAGATAAAAATCGCATCATATCTTATCTTAGTGCGCCACTTTTTAGCCAAAGGGTCGAAACCAGGCACTATCTAATCCAGGGATCGGCAACTTTTCTGGTCGGCGGCCAGATGTGGAAAACTGAAGTCCTATAGGTGAGCCGAATTATTACATGAATAGTATTCAATATCCTAATTACAGGGTACGGTTAGATACAGTCTGCGGGCCGGTAAAATCCCTTCATTGGCCGTATGTAGCCCAAGCATTATCTAGTCGGTTGTCTCATTGGGCAAGGTTCTCCAGGGACACCCTGATACCACGTTTAAGTAAAACAGGAGCAACGCCTTAATTATATACTGTATACAATACACTGCCATAACTTCAGTAAACTAACAGTGGACGCACTGTAATCTGCGGATTACCGGTGTAGTAACGACCCATACGATTTTATAAATATATATATTTTTAATAATGAACACAAATGTGAATAGTCATGGTTATATGGTTTCTGCATTTCAAATTGTTACAAAAATGCTAAATTGTGACAGCTTGGTTACGTTGTATTGTTACATAACAATCTCCTATACACTCTTACTTTCTTCGTTTCAATGTTTTAGGATTTTGATCAGAACTCGGCGATGTAAGAATATTTTCCAGTAAAGTCATTTCGGTCGGTCTTCATTTATGGATTTTCAGTATGTACGTAAGCAAATGTATATGGTTAGGCGTAAACTAATTTAATATAATGGTTTTTTCTATTCCTAAGATCACTGCTTGTATAACTGTCTCGTGGTACAGCATAAGCCTAGCGTATAAACAATTAAAACTTAACGTTTTCAAACTAACATAAATAAAGCTCTGCAATAATATTTAAAACGTTTCCTGCAGGAAAGTGATCCATAAAATGGGTGCCCGTTTCAGTCGATTTAGGAGATTGCGGAGGTCCAGAATTTTGATCCTCGGCCCGGATGCAGCTGGAAAGACCACACTCTTGTATCGACTGAAGACCGGGAGATCTGTTAACACGATTCCAACCATTGGGTTCAATGTAGAATCGATACAGGTTTGATGTATTATTTAATTCGGTGATTTAAAGTGAGGATATCATATTTCATTTGAAATTTAGTATATAGGCCCACTTTTTTCCCATTTATTCGGCACGTTAAAGATGATTTATTACTAGTAAATTTCAAACAGATTAGAAGAACACTCCTAACTCTATGGGATGTCGGCGGCCAGGATAAATTACGAACATTATGGAAACATTATTTTATCGGGGTCAGCACTCTGGCTTTCGTGGTTGACTCTTCCGATCGGTAAGATTTCATCACGTACAAATGCTTTTACTGGTATTTTTATTAAGATCTAATCACCTACTTTTATTGTTATCTTTATTTATAAGATAGTTATGTTTTTTTTAGAACCCCGTAAATGGAAAACGTAGACAGCGTTATCATACGGGCAATCGTCATATTATACCTTGTCTTCCCAGCAGTGTGTTGTATTTGATTTTTCCGTTTCTTTTGTTTTAGTCCTGCATAATAATTTGTAGTCTATAATGGGTTCAAGAAAAGCGCATTACCCAAAAACTACAAACGTCGAACAGCGGCTGGTGTCGATTCGAACCTATTGGCTGACCGACAATAATCTAATGGGTTAAACTACCAGAGGGCGATAAAGAGGTTACAAAATCTAATAAATATAACGAGCAAAGAATGAGATATATTATAGAAATGACATGATTTTCCACTGTACATGCGCCGTGTTTATATATTATAAGTGCACAATTTTCTAATAGAAGGCCGATTTAGACTGCTTTAAATAAAATCCAATTAGTTTATAGGAGAGAACCCCTGATTAATAATTACTAACGACCTTTTAGATATGAATAAAATAGACCTATAGGTAACACGCAGTATAATGTTTTGTGAGAAAATCTAGCATATGAAAGGATTTATTGTTACACACGCAAATCTTTTCACTGGTAAATCGTTGCTCTACAACTGTGGTTCTCGATCCTCTGGTAGCCAATTAGTACCGGGTCCAGCAAGGAAAGGCGATCTACTATAATCGACACATTTTAAAAACGTCTTTTAATGAGCTGTGGTGAAATTATTGATAAAAAACGTTAAGAATCACGGCCCTAATGCCACCCCCATGCACAGTTAAAATCGCCGTAGAAACATTTTATTTTGTAACGTTTAGGTTTTAAAATG
>CH001841.1:1432170-1445529 GCA_000149265.1 Ciona savignyi | reverse complement strand
TCTGGCATGTGCCAAGTGTAATGCACGGTTACGTATTATGCACTGTCATTAGGAGGGGTTAATATTATTCCACATAATTTCTGTTCCTAGCAATTCTACTTCACGGAGATACGAATTCAAATTTGAATTATTCAGTTAACCGAAATTTTATTTATTTTATGTTGGTATTAAAAAATCAAAATCAAAATAATCTAAGTAAAACGAATGTGAAAGGTAAAATAAAATAAAATTTGTAAATTATTTAAAAATGTGTTTACGAAATGAAAGAAAAACTTATAAAGCAAAGCTTTTATAGAATCGATTTTAAAATTTCTAATTCAAAATTACTATTCTACTTTGCCAATCTTCATAGATATGCCTGTGTTATAAAATTTAACGCAATTTTAATTAGCCAATTTACTGACTTGACTTAACTGTATTCATTTTATTAAAAATCATAAGATATTATGGGTTTTAAATAAGCAAGCATCACCTTTCCACAGAAAATTGTGTTTTAAGATGTAGTTTGTTTTAAAGTGAAACTCTGCAGTCCGTTGTTATTAGTTGTGATTTCTTGAGCTAACACAACAACTCAGAAAAGATCTTTAAAATAATATTTTTGCTTACCCATTTAAAGAATCCTATCTACTCTTTGGTCATATAGTGATACGTAATAAACCTTTAAAGAATCTTATCTACCCTTTGGTCATAGAGTGATACGAAATAAACCTTTCAATTTTTGCCCTAAACAATATGAAATGTTCATTAAAATCTTTTAATTGTTTCCCTAAAAATGCAAAATCATTAAAAACTTTTAATTTCAGACGAACCTGCCAGCCATCATTGAAACCTGTGTTGAGTACCTCGGCCATAAGAACCCAGCAATACGAGCTCAAACCGGTTTATTCATGGCAAGGGCGCTTGCCAAAACCAAAGCTGCCGTCCTGAATAAAGCAACCATAAAGATTCTAGTTCCACCTTTGTTAAAGGTAAAGTCCTGTGTAGAACATGCTAGGCGGCTGTCATTTTAACTTAGAGATGGACTGCTAGTGATAGCGTGTTTACTTACTAGTCTAAGTACTTTAATTATGTATTGTTATTTTAGAACATATAACTTAAAGATAGAATGCTAGTAAAGGCATGTTTACTTACTAGAGTTGGGCGTAATTGATCAAAGTTGTATTACGGAATTACGCCAGCTCAGTTACGTAATTCCGTAATTTTCGTAATTTTTATGACGTCATCGTTATTTTAAAAACAGCCAAAAATCATCGTGTTTTTGGATGTATTTTGATGGTAGACAATTAAAGTTTAAACTAAACGGTTCATTTGTCCTGCGTTGAAGCAAATTCACAAGTAAACAAACCGCAGATCGTGGCGGCGTTGCCCTTTGTCTTATCGCGCTGATTACAGATAAGGAAATTGGCACGAATCCAAGATCACGTGTATTTAACGCGATTTTGATTATTCTTACCGGGCGTTCTATGTATTTAACGCGATTTTGATTATTCTTACCGGGCGTTCTATGTATTTAACGCGATTTTGATTATTCTTACCGGGGGAACTATTTTAATCGAACTAGATCTGTGCAAATACTTATTCGTTTAACAGATCAAGGAAAAATCGGTTTACTTTTTTTTAGCCAAGATTTTTATCCAAGTGTTCTCTCTCGCTAGTACTTAATAATGGCAAGATCCTGGGAAAAAAACGCGCTCGGGAGTGCGTCAGCGGTCCTGTATTAAAACTAGGTCAACGTGACCCTAGGTCATACCGCCGATCAAAGCAATAAACACTGTGACAAGCAACGGTTAGCAACACGACAAGTTTCAGTTAGCAACGCGAAAAGATACGGTTAGCAATCGTTAGTAACTCGATACAAACTCGGGGCCTCTACCTTTACTCGTCCCATCACTAATAGTAGGCCCACTGAAAGTCTACCGCGCGGTCGTTAAAAAAAACACCCTATACCGTGTATTGTTATCATGCGATGTTGTAGGCGTTAAAAACGAACACAGTCGGTTAACCATTTATTGATTTCATTGACGGTTAACTGTGACGCCCACGTCGATTAACCGGTTAACACTTAACTTCGCACAGCCCTAACTCGAATAAAAATAAACGAACAATTTTTTTGCCAAGATTTTTTTTTGCCAAGATTTAAAGGAATTGCATAGACAGTATATTTACAACGATCATCAATTCCCGTTTGAATAATTACGGACAGATGCGTAATTACGTAATTTTGATTTGACTTACGTAACGTAATTCCGACGTCCGTAATTACGTAACTGAACGTAATTTCGTAATTACGCCCAGCTCTATTACTTACCAGTATAAGTAACTTAATTATGTATTGTTATTTAAGAACATTCAACTTAAAGATAGACTGCTAGTGAAGGCATATTTACACGAGTATAAGTAACTAAAATACGTATTTTTTGTCAACATTTAATTTTCTTTCCTATTGTTATTTTAGAACATTTAACTTTAAGATAGGCTGCTAGTGAAGGCATGTTTACTTACCGGTATATATAAATAACTTATTTATGTATTTTTTGTCAACATTTAATTTTCTTTCCTCTTGTTACAGAACATCGAACACAGTACACCTGATGTGCGAGATGCTGCATTTCTGTGCTTTGGAACCATCCTTAAGGTGGCGGGAGAGGGCAAACTGATGCCGTTTATTGCGGATCTTGATAAACTGAAAATGGACAAGGTAGGAGCAGTAGCTTATTTGTTGTAAAGATTGTATTATTATATGTCATATATCTCTCCCATGGCGCAGTTTACATACTTAACATTTAAGAAAAAGCATTGATTGAGAAGTTTTAATTCCATCAGGGAATAATTGTGATGTGCCGCGTGCCTCATTCCTTTTTTTACTGCACCTCATTTTTCAACAAACTTTATCAGCTTTTTTATGTCGTGTTAAGTCTTGCCAGGGCTTTTTTTAATGGAATAACATATGCCTTGTAGGAAACACTACCTTAGTACCTTGTAGTGTTTATTGCAAATCCAACAATTCTAAATTTTTCAAGTGTAAAATTTCATTTTTCTCCAGATCACAGAAAGTGCTGAAAAAGTCGCTGGGAAACCAGCTGCCTCTGCCGCACCATCAAAACCAACTGCACCAGCTCCTGCAAAATCGGAACCAGCCAGACCAAAATCCGCTGCTCCCACTAAATCTGTAAGTTGAATAACCTTATTAACAAAAACATTGGAATAAAATGTAATCTATTTGTGCTTTAGCAATAATTTGGATTTTTTATATATATAGTACATTGTTAATGGTAGAGAAAACACCAACAAAAACATTCCTACATTGTAAATATTTGTTAAATTGACCTAGAACTATTTATTAACTATGTGCTACTTTAGTAGGCAGCAGTTCTTAATTCAATAAATACTAAAATGGTTGTGTCTAAGCATTTAGCAGTACCTGTAAGCCTGTAACATACAATTCACCACTTCAGTAAAGAAAACTTCGTTTTGGTAGAAATTCTTAAAATTAAAAAAATCCTTTTCCACTGTTTGTTGTTTATTTGTAACATACATCAGAACCACCACCATGTAGTAATACTAATCCCATGTTCTTAAGTCATGTGGCTAATTAAACCTAATGCTTCATTACCAAAGTAGCCTACATGTATAAATATCATGAACTATATTGCAGTATGTTAGTCAGTGTATGTTTGTCACATTTGTTTGCAGTTTTTGTGGCAGGAAGAGTTTTTAAACTTAGTCACTTAAGTTTAATTGCATCAAGCAGTCAATGGTGTTGAAATTTTTAATTTAAAAAAAAATATGTTGGTAAATCCAGACGGTTATGTTATAGCAATCAGCTAAATGATGCTTTTTTACTTTCTATTATTCAAGAAAGCGGAAGGGCCGAAAAAGGTGGTCAAAGGAGGAAAGAAACCAAAGCCTCAAGCTTCCAAGTAAGTAATTCAAAGGGATCCTGCAATAAATGTATTGAATTATTTATCACCAGGGGTCAAGGTCTCACAGATTTACAAGCTACTGTGTTTTTTTTTGCCAAGTCTATGTGCTCTCCATCTGTGTTATTATTTTTTGTTAAGAGCTGGGCCTAATTACGAAATTATGTTCAGTTACGTAATTTCGGACGTCAAATCAAAATAGAAAATAATCAAAATCGAGCTGGCATAATTTCGTAATACAACTTTGTTCAATTATGCCCAGCTCTATTATTTGTGTATCTTAATAAAATAATTTGCACATATTTGTGCCTATCAGTGTTGCTGTCTTTTATAGTAAACAACATCCCATCAGAACAATTTTCACATTGGTGACAGATTGCTTTAGTCAAAGATGTTTTGGCGGAATTAGCATCCTGAAGTTAACGAATATCAAATTTTAACAGAATTAAAAAAAGTCAGGTACATCAATATAAAAAAGGGATTTTTAACTAGATCTGGGCGTATTTGATCAAAGTTGTATTACGAAATTACGCCGGCTCAGTTACGTAATTCTGTAATTTTTATGACGTCATCATTATTTGAACAAACAACCAGACAATTATTGTGTTTTTGAAAGCATTTTGATGGTAGACGGCGTTGCCTTTTTTCTCGGGCCCTCTATTTTGTACAGGTCCGCTAGGTCCAGCGCCCTTATAATATTAGAATTAGTTTTAAACATGGGGTTGAAGTTAGGGTTAGTTCTGGGGTTGAGATTAGTGTTTAGGGCAAGGTGTAAACTAGTTTATGTAACTTTAGTGAGCAATTTCCCTTCTTCCGTTCTTCCCTCTTTCCCTCCTTTTAGCATTACCCCGTTAGGTCCGCTGTCAAGATCTTCCCACTAATAATGCTTATGGTACGGACCATGTGCACAATACTCTGTGAACATAGTGCTGAACCTAGCGCACCTGTACAAAATAGAGGGACCCCTTTTTCTGGCGTCTGTGGTTACATAACTGAACGTAATTTTTTATCAGATCCTCGACGAGCAGCGCACCAGCGGTGGAACAGGAACTCGGGGAGGCTGCTGCGGAAGATCTTGTTGCCACGGTAATTAGTGAAGAGGAGAAGAATCAGATCCTCAACAACAACTGGAAGGAGAGGTTGGCTGGGTTGCAAGCGCTGTTTGGGGTGGGTTTGTATGATGATGCTCATTGTTGTACAACTTGTACAATACCCCTTTTTTTCGTAACTTAATTTCATTGCATGGCAGCTAGTCAGCGATTATTACTACAGTTTGTATTTCCTCAAATATTTGTGTTGTTTGTATATTTATATTCATAAATAATTAAGTTACATCTTTTGGTTTTCCGTATTTTAATGTTTCTTTGGGCAAATTTATGCCATAGCTAGTTTTTTTTTCAGTGTAAATAAAATTAGATTATACATTTAAACTTCATGTAACTTATTTAATCACTGAAAAAATTGTATTTCTTTGTGCAATAATCAGAAGTAAGCTTTAATACTTTCAGTAAGAATCAAAGTAAAAAATAGAACTATGCATAAAATCCATACATAAATATTTCTATCCCGCCTTTCCATTTAGAACCAACCAGTTTTGGGGATAACCATAAGGATATCAAGGACATTCGGCAATTAAAATATTGGCCTATATATTCGAATATTGACCTATGTGTATGAATATTGACCTATATGTGTATGAATATTGACCTATATATGTATGAATATTGGCATATATGTATGAATATTGGCGTATATGTATGAATATTGGCCTATATGTGTGCTACATTTTTAATTTATTCATTCAAATAGTTGTTTTTTATGCAAACCAACGTTGTTTTTCCTGCAGGTGTCAATCAAAAATGTGGCTCCTCTAAAACCAACATAATACATTCATCAAGTATATTATGTGCATAAACTCTTTACCCCTAATATATATTTAATTATTATCATTTTTTATTGTCAGAAAATCAAAGGCATGCCACCAAGCTCTATACCCTGCCAAGCTTTAGTGAAGTTGCTGATTATAAAGCCTGGACTGAAGGACAACAATTTCAACTGCTTGAACGAGAAGTTCAATATCATTGCTTATATGGCACAGAATGGAACGTTTAGCAGGTAATTATATACCATCATGTAATGTGTTCTTTATGAATACATTTTTGGTAAAAACATGTTTTTTACATTAAAATGTTAAATAAACTATAGATAGACATGCCTGCACTTAGGGATGCACAATATAGAATTTCGAATCTTTGAGATTCGAATCTCTAGGGATTCGAATCTTTACAAGCAACTTAATGAGAATAGTTAGGATTCGAAATTATAAACGTAAAATCACGGCTGCGATCCAACGCGCAACATGCGGGATGCCGATTATGTAGACGTCAGCGTATCGTTTCAGCAAGAGTGTGACAGTGGATAACTATGATAAGAAACTTTTGGTGAATCGTCATTGAAGTAAATTCGTAATCTCAAAATTGTAAAATGGCTTTTTTGTTCGTATGTAATACCCGTAATGTGTAACTAATTTCTCCATACCGAAAGTGCATCTATCGTTCGAAAGCGTCCCAACATTTTCTAAAGCAGTAGCTCGGAAATACAACTTGCATCAAAGCACAACAACATTATCTTATCAGTTGTCCCATACACGTGCATCTTGGACAGACGCGCTTAAAACTTACGCACGCACAAAGAAAGTAGGTCACGTTCGCCAGGCTGTAATCATGTGGTTTATCAGTCCTTTAAATATGACGTAATTCAAAGGCGGAAGAGTTATTTACAGACTAAACACGTTAGTATTTGCAATATATATTCCACTTATACAACTATGTTTTCAATTAACACAATGAATGATATCCTATGTGTTCAATTATTTAGTTAGGTGATTTTGCAGTGATTAATTTATTATACTTTTACCTAGGTATAACTGTGTTAAATAGTAAATTAATGTTTAAATCTGCAAGGGCAATAGTAGCTAGTCTTGATACCAAACTGGGAAAATAAAAATTGTCTGGTGTTTGGGAGCATTTTTCTCAGCCATTCATTTCAACAACAACCTACTAGACTATTATCCTCCCTCATGGCAGATAGTGTTTAGAGATGTTATGTTACATATGGTTAAAAAAATATTTAATGGTAAAATATAGTTTGACTACGTAAATTGCTCTCATCACAGTTTAAAAGCATATGACTAATTCACTATAAATAAGAAAATATATGCACAGCATAGCAAATTTAAATACATGGTTAAACATTCTAGAATAGGATTCGAAATTCTGTTACAGATTTCCTATATGGTTTCGCAGGACGCTGTCTTAACGGCCTACCGTGAGACCAATTACAAGGGCTTGCAACGTTTTCGCTTTATAAAAACACTCATAGTTAAGATACAAATATAACACTAATAAAAACGATCAGCTATTAAAAACAAGTCTGCACGGTTTAAAAGCCAAGAGAGAACTGATTTTTAGAAATATAAATTTGAAGACATCACATTAATTTAGCACAGCACCGAACTTTAATTACTTGAATACCCCGAGAGATAAAATCGTGCGTGTAAAAATAGGCAGGCAAGATAAAATGATTAAAAGGTGCAAAGGGTGTGAACTACGTGTACAATAACAGGAAACAAACAAAAGGCGTAAAACAGTGAATTAAAATTGTATAAAAGGGTTTAGTTAAAAGTGTATAAAAGGTGTAGAAGAATGTGTAAAAGACATATGTAAAAGTGTATCAAATCATAACAAAACAAACGAGCCCCCGTGCGCGTTACAATTCTAGATTCGAAATATAATATTCTAGAATATTCTAGAATACCTAACTATCCTATATTGTGCATCCCTACCTGCACTGCATAATTTTTGGTAAAAAAATTATGTTTTTTACATTAAAATGTAAAAATAAACTATAGAATCTATAGATAGACATTCCTGCACCGCGTAGCTGGTTGTTTTTTGCTTGTTTGTGAGGATGCCCCCTTGGATTATATGTTTAAAAAATCTGCATGATTACTATTTGTATTGCAATGCAATGTTAACATAAAAAAAATCATGGTAACTTGCATTTTGCAATTGTTGTATTGCATTTACCCTTTCAGTTCTGAGTATTTGTTTTTGGGTGCATCTAAATACTACAGCAGGGGTCGGCAACCTTTTCATAGTCGCGGGCCGAAACGAAACTCAAAATGATCTCGACGGGCCGTAATAAATTTCTCAACTCCTCATCAACTTTTCTACGTTTTGATAACATTTCAAGATGGCAAAATCAATTAGAAAAATATATGTTTACTACCTAGTATTATCTATCGTACAGGACTTTAGTTAGTAAAGAACACGATGCAAACACATATGGAATAGCAAAAGAGATGTCTGTTGTGTCATAATGGTACATGTCATAATATGTGTCATGATGTCATAATATTAACATGGGATTGCTTCTACTCTCACTAATGCGCATGCCAACAAACACACTTATTGCTTTCTCTCAAAGCATTGTCTTTGTATACACGCACACATTCTTAATATACACGGTCAGGCGAATTTTTTATTATTGCCGCATAGATTGTTGAAATTCATCAAAATCTAAGATTGCTGATGACACAGTGGGCCGTATTCTATAATACTTCAGTAAGATGTCTCGGGCCGGATGATTTTGCTTGGCGGGCCGGATGCGGCCCGCGGGCCGTAGGTTGCCGACCCCTGTACTACAGGATCGCTTGGAGCGCTTAGATCGCTTTTAAAAGTAATTTTAACCCTGTCCAAACACTAATCTCAACCCCAGAACTAACTTAACTCTAACATTAATATCATAATCTTTATTTTATTGAGAGAAGTTTTCTCCAAGGCTTTTGTAATTACGAAGTATAGTTAGCGATCCAAACACTCCAAGCGATCCAGGCGATCCTGTAGTATATAGAGTTACCGTTTGTTTTGACCACAATTTGCACAACAGAACTTCTGCTGGCTTGTGTCTCACACTGACCACTGACAAAGTGGGCGACATTAAATGTGGAGCTGCTGCTAAGGAGATGCTCACAGCTGTGAGTGAAGCTGCCGGCTTTGGTTGGGCTGTGGAGGAGGTAAACCTTATAAAGTGTGATTATCTACAAAACCATGTAATATTCTTTAAAGAGGGGAAATTAAGTTTAAGTCCAACCTTAAGTTTTAGTCCAAGTTTAAAAAAAATTAAGTCCAACCTGTTCTTACTATTTACCCTTAAGTTTTTTAATTGCCAAATATCTTTAACCTAAATACTAGCCACATTAGTTTAATATCCTATAAATTCTTATTCTTCAGTAAATTTATTTTGCAAAACAATTGATGTTTTTATGCTGCATAGCAATTAATAAAAAAATGGACTGCCAAACTGGTCTAATATTTTTTTATTTCCCAAGGTTCTAGCTCATTCGATGGCTCAGAAAAACCCGAAGATTCAAAGTGAATCAATTTCTTGGGTGGCCACATCCATTGTGCAGTTTGGAATGGCTGGCTTGAATGCAAAGCTGGTCATTGAGAAAGCTAAAGTGGCATTCACAGCAACTAACCCAGTGAGTATGTTTGAAGGACGTTACCTTTTTATATATTTTGATTATGTAGGATTTGGGGACTGGTTTTAGAAAACGCTCATTATCAAAAATTTTTAAAATATCTGTTAACATCATCATTCTAAACACTATTTTTAGGTTAAAAGAAGCACAAATTCCCAAATTTCAGGAAAGTTATCAAAAACTTGAAAAAAATTATGCAATGATGACTCTTTTTTTAGGCAGTACGAGCTGCGGCATTGTCACTGGTGGGAAGTCTAGCTCTGTTTATCGGTGAAAAACTTCGAATGTTGTTCGAAAACGAGAAACCTGCGCTGCTGCAACAAATTGACGCTGAGATCGAAAAAGTAATTGATGTATATGTACATGGATGGGCATTAACGCATAAAAACTTTTTTTCTTTAGCCTTTTAAGAGCGCGCCGCGTGGCAACAGTAGTTGCAGAATTCTAAAAATAAATAAATAGTGTCAACCACATGTTAGAAAAAGTAATTTTATTAATTTTTGATATGTATTGTCAAACAAGTTTTGGCTAGGGCTCTAAAACATTTGAAGATGGCTGTTTTTAGGTACCCTACAAACGGGTTCACTAACGTTGTAAATTTTCTAGTATTACATACTTAACCAACTTGCATTTGTAAAATAGTTTCAGCAAAAAACAAGCCAATACAAAAACATAAAAACAACATTTTGACTCGAATGGCATTAAGCACATTGCAAAAACTAAGCCTGGGTAACCCCCTCCTAATTCCAGGTATCACTTGCTGACCCTGTGTAGCGTTCATTAACCATGAACATCCTCTGCTAATACCCTGTATTATATTGACCCTGAACCACCAATTTACCTTATATAGTCCCTGCTTACCCATGTACCCCCTCACTAACCATTAGTACCTTAAATTATGTTTTTTCTGCGTTAATTGTTAAAGTAAAATACTGTTTCAAAATAACTTAACAATTGGTTTTATTAGACCTGCAGTTTTAAGTAATTCTTTCCAGGTGAAAGGCCAAAGCCCTCCAGCACCCACTCGTGGTATAAAGAAGAAGAATGGATCGTTGGATGTTGAGGAGCAATCGGATGAAGATGCGGAGGAGCCAGGATTATCCATGGATGACCTCGTTACTCGGGTCGATATCAGGTATCTTTGTTTTAATTCCAATAATGGGAATAAGAATTTTTGATATTTTTTACTTCTGTCAGAGTTTCACTGTTTTATTTATTACTAACGGTTTTTACGAAATACCACAAAATTGGTTTGATGATTATTTTATCACAACCTTTGGTCTTAATCAGTTGTTAACAAAGTGGGGTCCTAGGCTTTTTAGGGTCCGTGAAGCATTTTCAGGAGGTCCGCGAAAGAAATTTGGTAGATTTTTGATCTGTGTAGGCGTACATTAATTTTGTGGTTGTACTTGTTTAATTTTTTAGTCTTAACTATACCGCCAAACATTAAAAAAATTGCAAGGGGTCAGTTGTGATTTTTTTTTTAAAGTTTTGGGATCCACTGGCCTAGACCGACAATAAGAATTTTTGAATTTTTCTACTTTATTCTGTCAAAGTTTTACTGTTTTATTGCTAACGATTTTGACTAAATTCCACGAAAAATTCTCTAAATTGACCTGCACGACTTTGTTATTGGGCTCGTTTAAGCTGTAATCGAACATATTAAAATGGTATTTTAAGTATTTTTGTATAAAGCGTTTCTTTTAACATGGGGGCATCACTTAATCAATCTGTTTATTATAGCCAGTTTAAATTCAGCTCTGTACTATACATTTGCCTTCACTTGTATTTTCCACGACATTACATTTATTTTGTTAGTTGCTAAATTACTTGTGTTAACAGCACCAAGTTAAGTTATAAGTTTGTTTAAACTTGGAATAAAGTCAAATTCAGTGCACATATGTATCCCATCTTTTTAGTTTTTAAAACTTTTGTTTCAGTGAAAAAATAACTGATGCCCTGATCACCCAAATGGCCGATAAAAACTGGAAGGAACGGAAAGAGGCCTTGAACTCTGTCATAGAAATCTTAAATGAAGCAAAGGTTATCACAGCTAATATAGGAGATTTGACGACATCTCTCAAAGCAAGATTGTCGGATTCAAATAAAATTTTGGTAAGAACAGATTTTAGCTTTTAAAATCAGTTTATTTGCAGTGTTAGATTAATTGGTGTTTCTTTGTCTTGTGAAATTCTTGCTTTTGTGTCAAATTGACCCAACTGTTATTATACTCTTTAATTAGCATTTTAGCTTTTATAGTTAGGATTAAGGCCATTAGGTGGACTTCGTTGGCTAATTGCTTTATGCTTATGTGCACATTCCATTAGAAATAATTTTAAAACCTAATAATACATTGCGATACTTTTGGTTAATCATTGGATTAGAGCAATAATCTGGTGTAGTTTTAATCAATCAACTGAAACATAAAACCAATCTGGAAATCTACTTTCTGCATTACAATCATAAATTAAGTTCGAAAAAGTAACAACAACAAAATATTTCAATTTATTTACTTTTCACAATTAAAATACTTGTTCTGAAATGTCTTAAAAGGTGTATAAAAATCATTAACCTGATAAGCCTGTCTTCAGTCATTTACATTGCTTTAGCACATCCGTTTGCATAATTATGTATTTTCCACCCAGTTGACGACCACACTGAACATACTGACCCAGCTTGCAGCAGCAATGGGTCCCCACTGTACAAAGCACCTGCAGATACTGAGTGCCAGTATGATCAATGTCCTGGCTGATAGCAAGGTATTTGTCATATTTAAACATGCTTTAAAAGATAATGCATAGGATAGTAGTGTCTGCCTAGCTAGCCTATGGTATAGGCTGTTTGAAGTAACCTCTTGGAGTAAACACCAAAAGAAATTGACTATGACGAGTAAAGTAAATGCATTTAATTTCTGCCAAAACTGAGAATCTTTGTGTTACAGGTCTCCTGTTAAGGTCCTCCTGTTAAAAAATTTAATATTTTATTAAATAAATACATTGTAGTTTAATTTTAAAAAAATTCCAGTTAAGGAATCAAAATTTTAAATTTGAAAATACCATTCTAGAATATTTATAGATTTCTCAAATATATCCTACTTTGTACATCCCTAGTAGGATAGGATAGGATAGGATATTAGGGTTTATCCCCGTGAGTGGGAAAACCAAGGGGGTTAACACACAGGAAATTGTCAGATCACCTCGCGCCTACTGTCGGGATATCGGAGCTATTGCAATGTGAAGTATACATGATTGACGTTCCTTAAACTTAGTAGAACCAATTAAGCCGCTGGGTTCGGGCGATATACATTATGTGCCTTGCCCAAGGACACAACCGACTAGCTAGCGACCAGTTTCGAACCTGCAACCTTTCGACTGAAAGGCGTCGCACTAAACCACCAGACTAATCGGCCGAAGTAGTGTACCACAAACTAAATGTCTTCTTTAGACTCTATCTATTTCATGAGATACAAAGACACACGAATTAAAACACAAACACCCCATTCAGCCCCAGGTGCGGCAAGCAGCGTTGAAATGTATGAACGCGTGGCTCGAGAACACCAAGCTAGCAGCGTGGCTGGAGGGAGATATGATCTCTTCCGCTCTTGCCGTGCAGAAGAACATTTTCCTCAGAATTGAGGTGAATTTTTAATTTTTGTATTTAACAAATTTATTTTTATTAAAAATGTCATTTCTTTTAATAAAATAGTATGTGTAAAAGTATATAATTAAATACTAATAGTAATAGTATATGTGATGGATAACATTGTTTTGTTTAATAACTTTAATTGTCATCATGGACAGTTTTTTTTGCTGGTATCTTTTTGTTAAATTTATACATTTTTAGGGCTCTCTTTTTATTATTTTTTATTTTTTTAAAACAAAATAATTAAAAAAT
>CH001841.1:1401130-1415187 GCA_000149265.1 Ciona savignyi | reverse complement strand
AAAATAAATAAAATAAACACATAAAAAATAAATAAAAAAAACGCATAAAAAATAAATAAAATAAACACATAAAAAATAAATAAAAAAAAACGCATAAAAAATAAATAAAATAAACACATAAAAAATAAATAAAATAAACACAAAAAATAAATAAAATAAAAACATAAAAAGTAAATAAAATAAACACATAAAAAATAAATAAAATAAACACATAAAAAAATAAAGAAAATAAACACATAAAAAATAAATAAAATAAACACATAAAAAAAAAGAAAATATAAATAAAAAATCCCTCGAATGTAAAGTCTTCTTCCATCATCCTCATAACTTCCTCAGATCATGGAGGAGCTTTACCTGATCAAGAACCCGGAATCATCCATGGTGGTTCGTGCCATCCGGAAGACCTGCGGAGCCGAGAATGTGAAGATTCCCGCTCGATCTTCCTCCTCCGAACAGAAGGAGAACATCCGAGACCAGGGGGTTTCCCCAGATGCGCAATTGGCGGCCATCTTTAAAAAAGTCAGCGATCGGCAACAGACGAAAAACGTGAGATTTTTATTTTCACTTTCACTGTATTTAGAAATAAAGTCCTTGATCCTGTTTAAAATTGTTTATTTAGTTCCTACTTTTATGATTGTTTGCTGGACAGTCAAAATCTACATGTTTATAAACGGTGGGTTGTTAGTGTGGATAAAAAATTGTTATGTACATTTCTGCCAAATTGTTATTATTTGTTATTTATCCAATATGTTTTTTTCTGCCACCATTTTTATGTTTTTTTCTACTACTATCACCCTTTAATGAGAAAGGCAATAGAGAGAGAAACCTGAACTATTTCTACACTGTCCCAAAATTCTGCAACTCCAGCTACCAATAGTAGAGATGATGTCTTATCAGAAATTGTTTTTTTCCATCACTATATACCAAAGGTTAACTCTGGTATACCCAATCAAAACAAAACTCAAGAAACAAGACGTAACATTTTTTTAGTTAATACTGTTGTCATTTTGTGGTTACACGTCGTAGTTGATACCAACAACAAAGCGTCAATCATGCTCATCAGTGTTTGTAATTCGATGCAAACAGATTGACAAGGCGGTAGCACAATGTCAGACTGTCTGCATATTCATTCGATCGATTTTTCAGACTGCGCTATGCAGTCACAGACACTGATAAGCAATGATGCTTATCCAAATATAATTATCAATTAAAAGAATGAGCTACCTGTTTTTTGTTGTAGTAAATTGTTGTTGGTACACAGTAAACTTGTAGTAAATTGTTGTTGGTACACAGAAAATAATTTACTTCCAATTACCATACAGTGGATAATTTTAGCAACTATTTTGTTTTTCAAATCAATGTACATCTTTTTATTCATTCAATGACAAATGCTACATTTTATTTTGGCAATAATATCGCCTCTCACACAGGGTTTACATGAATTGTACGATTTCAAAATGGCCAACCCAGATTACGATCTAGAATCGAAGATAAGTTCGCTTCCGCTAGATATTTTCCAAGAATACATTCGACGTGGACTGGAAAAGATTGAAAAGGAAAAGAAAACGAATCATCCAAGTTGGTGCTTTTTTTACTTGAACTAAAATATCTAGGATGGTTAGATTGATTTTAATTTATATTTCCATGAGGCAGTTATTTTGTCCGACCGTCGGTTAGTCTAGTGGTTTAGTGCGACGCCTTTCAGCCGAATGGTTAAAGGTGCGAAACTTGTCGCTAGCTACGGGGATAAACATGAATATCCTATCCTATTACATGCACAACAACAATTACTTTTTTTATTATGGTTTACTCCATATTTAACAATGGATTGTACTGCACAAACCAATAAATTTTTATCTATTATACTGGGTGTATGTTTTTTATAGAAAATCAAGTTCCCCTATACAGTATGCTTATTTGTGTACAAATTGTTGTTATATGTGTACAATTTAAAAGCCAGATTTTTTGGAAATGACAACACCTGGATTATTTGATCAAATGATGAAAATATACTGAATGACTTTTCCTTTTGTATGAAGTATTAGCTGGAGTTTTTAGTTTTGAAATGACCACATCTATAACATTTTGTTATATATATATGTATAATTTTCCATTGTTAAGGTCAAATTTTATTTTTATATATATATATACATATGTTTTGAAAATAAAATGAATGACTTTTTTTCAACAGCCACAACAGTTTTCTCGGAATCCCAAAACAGCAACACACAGTCACAATCAACTCAACAAATATGGGGGAGATTGAATGTAAGTCAAGCATTTCTACTAAATGGCTGTGTCTATCACATATTTATGCTTTAACCTTAACAATGGAAATTAAAATATAATGATCTCGCATCTATCCCGGTCAAGCATTTAGTCAGCTTCCTTCAGGACACTAGCCGACTTGACCGCTATATCCCGGATCCATGTTAGCTTGGGGCGCTGGAGTAATGAGCCTTCTATGGCCTAAATTCCTGGTCCCGGCGGCTACCGTGGACCCGCCAATACTAATGTAATGTAACAATGGAAATGCTTTTCAAAATTAAAACTGACAATTTAAGTACAACTTTAACTTATACATAAATTAGGGAATTAGGGTAGGATGCTCTTGTTTTTCTCTTGTTTGAGTAAACAAGTTGTATTTATAAAAAGTCACACAGTTAATTATCAGATTAACCTTGTACTCGGATTACCAGAGCTTTTCAACTGTGTTTGTCTCCTTTCAATCCACTTAGTTGGTAAAATGCTAGAGGGCACAACCACCCTGCTAGTGCCAACACTTTTATGTTGCTCAACTGTAGTTAACCCAACCAGCACCAATCATGTCACTATCTCCACAATTACACACATTTGTCTTTTATTTTTTATTCACCTTTTATTTCCTAATTAATTTTCTTAATTTTATTTTCTTAATCACCTTAATCATTTCTTAATTTTAATCACTAAACTTTATTTCTTAATTACAAATCACACAGTATACACCAACCCACATAAACCAGTTTTAAATTCCTTCTCAATTTCTAAATTGCCTCCACCAAACACACATTTGTCTTTTATTTCTAAATCATCTCCACCACACAATATACACCAACCCACATAACCCAGTTTTAAATCCCAACACCTGAATTCCCCCTCAGCACCTGCGGGAACGCTGCGGGTTGAAACCACTAGATGGTCGTGACAAACCCGACACGAACCCCCCTTCTATCCCAGTTTCCATTCACCCTGAACCTGCCGGCCCCTCCGTTGCTACCAAGGTTAGTTGCTGTAATTGCATTTTTATCCGTTTTTATTTGTTTTTTTGGCTAGTATCTAATTTTTAAATAAATCAATATTTTTATCATTGACCCGTTTTATGTAGTTTTAAGGTTAAGTTTTAGGATAGGATATTTGTGTTTATTCCCGTGGATGGAAAAACCAGGGGGTTAACACACGGGCAATCGTCAGATCACCTCACGCCCACCGTCGGGTTATCGGAGCTATTGCAGTGTGTTGTATAATTGATACATTCCTTTAATTTGGTACAACCCATTAATCCGCTGGGTTCAGGCAATGTCCGTTAAGTGCCTTGCACAAGGACACAACCGACTCGCAAGCGACCAGTTTCGAACCTGCAACCCATCGGCTAAAAGGCGACGCACGTAACCACCAAACTAATCTGTCGGAGTTACATGTCGTGTTTCTAGTTTAAAATAACCTACCCTGGCTAAACTACACAGGTATCATTTACTTTACTAGAATTTAATAATTTCTATTTTCAAGAACGACGAAACTTCAAAGGTCCGATCTAGTGGCACTTTGGTGTCACCTAGGGACAGAAACGGCTCAACCAGAAATCTCTCGGACTTAAAACGAAGACTGGAAGAAATTAAGCAGAGCTCCAAGCACTAAAGCATGGTGGAACAGTGTTGCCCTTTCAATTTCCTCTCACATCTACTCAACACTGTACTAACACCATTGGTAACCACTGCCAGGTTAATATTGGTCTACAGCTTTCACTAAGCTTTCTTTCTAATTTTTATGTTGATACAAAAAGAGGTAGAATAATTTGGTTAACGAAATCTTAAAATGTAACAGAAAAACTCAAGGCCTTGAGAAATAAAGGCTAAAAATCAACAAAATATAAAGACTTTACTATTCTATGTCTGATAGAATAATTTGGTTACCGAAGTCTTAAAATGTTACAGAAAAAAACTCGTTGAGAAATAAGGCTAACAATCAACAAAAAATAAAAACTTTACTATTCTATATTCCAAGTGTTTCTCATCACTTTAGTTCATTTCTGCTGTCTCTCCACATTTCCTCCATTAGTTCTGTTGTACCTTCTTTTTCGATTTGGCTGCGAAATAAACATCTGCACACCACTTTTTTTTTATTTGTGAATCAGAAAATTTGAAACTTTGTGTAGTTTAGTTTAGTTTATTCATTTTTTGCACCAGTATTTAAAAATTACAAGCGAATAAAATAGCGACACAGGAACAGGAAAAGACGGCAAAACGAACATTCGTTAAAACACGTCATTAAAAAAAGGATCTAATTTAATAAATATAGCGGACGCGGCCGCCAAACCTAGGATAACGGCAAAATATAGAAAACCAAAAAATTAGGCCCATTTCCCATACCCTGGCCTGATGCCGCAGTAATTAATAGTACGAAGCAACACGTTACGTTTAAGTGTCGCCCAATCCTCTTTCATCTCCTGCTCGACGAATTTCGCGTGTATGACGTCATCGGTGACGTCATCAAACTTCGGTCGCGCGCTCTGGGCGAGCAGCGTCCGCGTGGTGGGGTCCAGGAGCTCAAGTTTCTCAGGTGTGATAACCCCGGTTTCCAACTGCTCGCACGAAACGACCGAACAACCGATCGCTCTTCCTCCCAACAGACTATCCTCCCCGATGGAGTCCCCCTCCTCCAGCGCTCCCATCAGCACGCTCCTGAAGAGCCGCCTCCTCCTACCGTTCGGAAGAGTCTTCACAGCCTCCACTTGCTTGAACACCTCGCATCTTCCTTTCTTAAGGAACATGATAAACGGAGCGATCGCTCCTTCAGGGAAGACCACGGTGCCACCGGGTATAGTTTGCCATTCAATCAAAGCTGCAAGTTTTCTCAACGACAGTCCAGGCCAGTTTTTGTACAAAGCACTTTGCTGAACAGCGTTTGTTTTCTCGGCTTGAATTCGCTCCCGAATGCGCTCTAGTATTCTTTTATAATCTGCGATGGAGATTTTTAAACACAGACACGGTTCAAGCGTGATCGAGGTCATGACCTTGCTGTTGACCTCACGACCTTCCACCTTTTCTAAAGTTCCGAACCAATCCCCGGGAACTAGTTTCCCTCCTTTTCTTCGAAGCAAGGGGGTAGGACAAGGGAATGTTTCGTCGTCGTTTTCCTTCGACAAACCTGTTCTAATATAAGGCAGCGTTTGTGGTCGTACCGACCCCCGTAGGACCATGTGGAGACCAGTGTTTCCAAATACTGTAAGCCCTGCTTCATTATACGTGTCCAATGTTGCGACGGTTGCAAGTTCTCGCAGCACTGGATAGCTCTCCGCTTGATCTACAAGCAAACACGACAACTCGTTCGGCCACAAGTCCAGTAGCAAACGATAAACTTTTCGATGTTCCTTTCTCGTCCTTTCAAAGGGAAGTTTCTTCAAAAGCAGTCTCAAAAGTCCGATATTTCGATCTTTTGCTAGCACTAAGTCATCTGATGTTGCGTCCGTTTGCGCACCTTGTTTATGCCGTGAAATGTGCAGCCGTATGTCATGGACTCTTGGGTCATCGTACACGGTTGCAGGGTCTTCAGTTTTCCTTGTTATTTTGCCTCGCACCGCTGCGTATCTCGATTTGGGGCGATTCAGACCAGCGTGACTCAATTCGAAAGCCTTAGTCGTCTTCGTTGGCATCCCTGGTTTAGCCGCTTCATTTTTCGTGAACACAGTCGTGAAATTTTTCATGAAATATTCATGCCGTGAGTTGTCTCCTGGCTCGACGGCAGCATTTACAACCCGTAATTGATCATAATTTATATCCGAGGATCGCATTTTGATATAAAACTACTAAAATTTAAAGGGAAAAGTCTCGTAGCCTTCCTAACAAGCTTACAACACCTAAGTGAAACCAAATCCATTGGATATATACTTTATGCAGTGTTGCGTGCTAAACAATGAAAAACTAAATGGTAAGCTGGCTAACTTTTAATTTAGAAAATAACCAGTTCTGAAATAAATGTTACAACATTCTCTAATAGGTTAAAATGACAAAAGGGAACACTGGAAGCTAAAGCATAGCTTGAAACAAACACTTCAGAAGCGAGAATGAGCCACTGGCTATTGTGTTAAAACTTTCCCTTTTGTTTCCTTTGTGATTCGAGAGGTGATTTTGTTATTGAAGTCGCCCACTTGTGCATTGTGTATGAAATATAGCACCCACGCCTATGTACATTGGTGACATCTCGAGACAATATCGTCGACCATGGAACGAGACGACATTGCATCATTTAATTCGTCGTTGTATCATTTGCATCGACATTTGTATCATTTAAATCGACATTTGTATCATTTGAATCGACATTTGTATCATTTGAATCGACATGTGTATCATTTAAATCGACATTTCATCATATGATTTGTTGTTGTATCATTTTTGCGTCGATGGCGTTCCGTAGAACGGTCAGAATAATTCATTATCAAATATTGCAACTAATGTGTATTAAATGTTTAGTGGTACACTTTGGTGGTTTTTCAATAAAAATCAATTGCCTTGAATTAAATAAGTTATAGGTATTAATGCGTTCTGTGTCTTGCGTCATTTATTAAAACAGATCTTGCATCATTTATTATGCGATCTAATAATTCTAACATCCTATGTACATTGGTGGCATATCGAGGCAATTTCGACGACTATAAAACGAGACATAAAGGCAAATTTTCTTAGAAAGAACGGGTCTAAAATAAGTTAATTATGTGGGAGCATGCCGATTAATGTATTACCTAGTACTTATCAAGTTCATACAACCTGTTGCTGTAGCTAAGTATATGGCCTTTAATCCTTAATGTTAACCCAACACATATATGCCTAGTATGATAAGCTTAATGTTAAATAGCGCCGTTTGCGGGGAAACTAGAAAAAAAAACATTTTTGAACTTTAAATAATTCAAAATGCCGTTTTCTCCCATTTCTGGAACTTCTGGTTTCAATATATGTTTTATATCTTAAAAATGAAAAGGAGAATTCATTTTCGAATTTAAAACGATAAAGTAAAATAAAATTGAGCAATAAATATATTCCCTCTCCCTAAATCCCCATATTCTAAATAAAAGCAATTATACAATATTACCATGTGTAAGATGTACATATAGCTGGACAAATATGCCATAAATAGATGGGACAGGATTGTAATACGTAAGCTCTTGATGTATCTGCTTGAAATTCTTATTAACACGAAGGAAATGTCCAACTGAGTTCATTTTTTTAAATATTATAGTTTAGGCGGGGTTACTAACAATTTACTTCTTGAACGCCTCAAGCTGAGATAAATAATTAATGTGCAGTTGGTCAAACGATAATGATATAATTGTCACGAATTAATAAAGCGTCCAGGCCTTGATTATGTGCTATTAGCGGTGTTCAGGTGATTAGCATTGTTTAGGTCTTGAACTTAAAAGACAAAGGAAATTGATTGCGAGAAGATAGGATATTCATGTTTATCCCCGTGAATGGGAAAACCAAGGGGTCAACACACGGGCAATCGTCGGATCACCTCGCGACCATCGTCGGGTTACCGGAGCTATTGCAGTGTTTTGTATGATTTACATGTCCCCTCAATTTGGTAGAACCCATAATTCTGCTGGGTTCAGGAAATGTCCGTTAAGTGCTTTGCCCAAAAACACAGCCAAATAGCTAGCGACTAGGTTCGGAACTGCAGCCTTTTGGTTGAAAGGCTTCGCACTTAACCGCAAGACTAACCGGTCGGACGAGAGAATTACTTTCTGGCAGGGAAGCTGGTCTTCTTGGGATTAAAGATAAGGAGAGTCTCGTTTGGACAGAAAACTGGTTGCCAAGCGAAAAGGACTAGTGAAAAACAAACTGTCTATAATCGCATCGCACTGTAATTACGAAACAATTTGCAGATTATGACGTTTTTGTTACGAGTTATTAAAGACTCAAGGCGCTGGTATTTGCAATTAAATCAAGGGCGTTGTCCAAGGCTTTAACTTGAGGATTCAAAAGATGGTTTTAAGCAGAACAGAGCAGGTCCCTGAGAACAAGCCAGCAACAGTCTTCGGGCTGGTGCTGGTACAAAGTTCTCGTTCTACGGGGCTTCTTCGCACAGTTAACTAGCGTGGATTTGATTTTAGAGTTTGACTGGAGTCTAAAATATAGCCACGTGCTCAGCGTAGAGTGTTTATCTTCTGCATACCGTCAATCGTTGCAGTTATAGAGGGTTTATCGTTCACAATACGTCAAACGTTGCAGTTATAGAGGGTTTATCGTTCACAATACGTCAAACGTTACAGTTACAGATGGTTTATCGTTCACAATACGTCAAACGTTGCAGTTACACAGGGTTTATCGTTCACAATACGTCAAACGTTGCAGTTATACAGGGTTTATCGTTCACAATACGTCAAACGTTGCAGTTACACAGGGTTTATCGTTCACAATACGTCAAACGTTGCAGTTACACAGGGTTTATCGTTCACAATACGTCAAACGTTGCAGTTACACAGGGTTTATCGTTCACAATACGTCAAATGTTGCAGTTACACAGGGTTTATCGTTCACAATACGTCAAACGTTGCAGTTACACAGGGTTTATCGTTCACTATACGTCAAACGTTGCATCTTAGCGTTTAATCCACGCACGAAAATTACTCTTGACCACGGTCGCCGGGGTGAACGACGACAGCGAAAAAACAGCAAAAATGGCGCGCAACCGGTTAGAATAATTCATTATCAAATATTGCAAGTACTGTGTATTAAATATGTAGTGGTACATTTTAGTCGTTTTTTAATGAACATCAATTGATTTATATCAAATAAGTTATATGTATTAATGCGTTCTGATGTGTGGAGCATACAATTACAATCAGTGTCACAAATGGCGCGTGGTTGTCTCTCTGTTTTACGTTGCATGTAGAGTATGTTGGGTTTTACAAAACAGATCTTGCGTCATTTGTTATGCGATCTAATTATTCTAACATTGTTCAATTTAATAATGGCCGTTTAACATTTAATATTTATGTACTTGCTTTCGTAGAATGTTTGCGCTTCGTACTACGTTAATGCAACATCAGAACACACGTATATGATACCACACTATATGACAGAGAAAAAAAAACAATAAATGAACCTTCGTACAGGATATATGTAATCGGCATGCAACCTATATATTTTGCTGTTTAGGCGTTTAAACCCATATAGGTGTTCCGATGCGACATAAAAGATGTAACTGGTCATATAGCAATACAGAATAATTTTTTTTGTATTAGTCGCGGACTATGCTAGTTAGGAAAATTTATTGTAAAGTGACCGGCTACAAATTAGTTACTTAGTTTGTTTTATGTACGTAATCGGAAGATCATAATAAAAATACTTAAATCAACATATTTTTTAAAAGTTTGGGGAAAACTAATAGGAGAAAAGGCGGAAAGGAGGAAAACTGCACATTAAAATGAATATTAGAGCATTAAAGTTGGTTTTAAACATGGGGTTGAAGTTAGGGTTAGTTCTGGGGTTGAGATTAGTGTTTAGGCAAGGACTAAAATTAAGTTGCATAGTTTTGATTAGCAGTTTTCCACCTTCCCTCCTTTCCTCCTTTTAACGTTGCCCAGCAGTTTAACAAATTTCCCAATTTCCAAGTCTAGAAAAAGTAGACAAAAATGACACAAGTTACTTCCGACGTTGTACAGGCCATTGAGAGTGTAAAAAATAACGAAATTTGCGGGTTTTCGTGCACATTTGTCAAAGGCCCTGGGTTTGTACTGACAGAAGGCTCCGAAATATCTTCTACAGGCGACATCTTTGACGAACTACTTTCCCATTTTGAGGAAGATGAAGTGTGGTAGGAAACCTTATATTAAAACTTACCTAGCATTTAAAGCAACAAGTCTAAGAATTCGCATAAACAAAACGTTTTATTTTGCAGTTACAACATTATGAAATTAAAGTACGACACGGCCACTCAATCCAACAAAGAAGTACTATTCCTGGTGACCATGATTGGACCGGCTGTACGTCCACTCAGAAAGGCAAAAGTGAGCACAGAAAAAGCTTTCCTTAAGGACAAGATGCCCCGGAGTAGCGACAGAAACGAAATCTTGATGGATGAAATTCCGGATTTTTGGCCTAGCTTGAACCGATTGGCACCAGGACCGATTACATCGATATTCGGCAGAGCAGTTACCAAAGAGGGAAATGCGTACTGTTTTGTATAAGAAAGTAATCATCGTCCGTTTTGCGTATGAACAACTTAATTATATGAGTAATTGTACTCAGACATTGCATTGATCATTTATTCCTTATAACCAAGATTTACCGAAATAAAACCACTACCCAAGTACATCATATTAAGTTTGTTTTGTGTTCAGTTCAATATAACATTGGTCGATTCAGCCACACTTTTACAAGGCCCGTTTGGTTTCCTTGATCGAACGACATGTAGAGTGGGAAACGAACCAGGAACCTATGTGTTATGACTGCCATGCTCTATCCCTCGAACTACGCGAAGTGCCAAAAACGCAAATGTGTATATTTCTCTTTATACATATAGAAAATGATACATTTTAGTTTGGAATAGAGTAGGATATTCGTGTTTATCCCCGCGAATTAAAACGCAAGGGACGTTATAACACTCAGATTACCTCGCAACTACGTAAGAGAGCGTTTTCACAAGTAATCGTCAGTTAACGAACGCATCTTATCACGGTATTTTAAAACAGCAGAACTTAACAAAACACATTGAACTCTGCTACATTTTCCGCATGGCGTAGCCTCGGGTTACTTAGCAATAACAAAGTGGTCTTTCGATACGTCCTTGTACGGTCGTTTGGCCGAATGGTTAGCGCGCCCGATACATATACCGATTCATATATATAAAAACGGCCCAAGTGACGCACCAATCTAGGGTTCGAAACTTGTGTCGGTAAAAAAATTCGTTACGTCTTACAACGCAAATGGAACAAGATTACAAATGTCGTGTGAATTGGTAAAGACTCCCTAACACCATGTCTAGTGAAACTACGCAATTGATCAACGCGCAAACAACGAACAATTTCCCTATATTGTGCATTCGTACGTGCATTTTACGATTGCAGTAACCAATATTATCAACTAAAACAGTTTTTGCGACACACACTTGGATAACGCTATATTTTAACGATTGTTGTGCGACTTACAGGCTTGTTTTTTTATCTACCCTCTATATTAACATACATATTTTTGTTATAAATATTTAATTTAAAACAAAAATGATTTTTTTAAACATAACTTTCTCTAGTATTCCCTATTTAATTACACTCGACTGACTTCAAAGAGATTTAGGGTCAGAGAGTTTCGCCGGTGGTTTATACGCGTTGCTGTACAATCGTATGTTTTGTTTTCGACGCCCAAAAGGAATTCGATAACCCTACCAATTATGCTGTAATCGGAGATACCATAGTCGCGGGGGGCAAACTACACCACCGCTTAACCTGTAAAACAGGATTGAACTTATTAAACGGAAATCTCCGTTTCGACAGATAACAGAAGGCAGAATTGTTCAGTTATTAAGTTTGACATTCAATCTTATAGCAAATAGATGTTTCTCTTACTAAGTATTGTTAAAAATGGAACAAAGATCTTGTAGAGCACAGACCAGTTCAGAATGTCTGTACATTTGCCGAAATGTTGTGGATTGTTAGTAGATTTTCTCAGTTTCCGGCGAATATAAGCAATAGAAAACACGTCAAAGCATTCAACGAAACAATTTATCAATGGTCATTACATTCTACTTTACTAAAAATATAAATAAAACAGGATACTTTTAAACAAATAAAGACGTATTAGTTTTAGCTAAATGGGATCAGAAGTAATTTTAATAGGATTAGCAGACCTGAATAAGTATTGGCACGTTTGTGTGCTTAACTTGGTCTTTTATACTTCTACTTATGTCAAAAGTGTCAGCAAGTTCTCTTGTCTAGTGTTTTTGTCTGAAGGTGTTTTGATAGCCATCGATAAAGCCTATTGACTAAGCCAATTGGCTGATGTGTATTAAACAAGGGCACAAAGTATATACGGGGCATCTTTTTAGCTATGCGATTCAGGAAGGAAACGCATTTCAGGCATATCAGGGTAAAACTAACGATCTGGTTTGACTTGAACGTAATACAGTAATTTTTTCTTTAATTTTGGGTAAATAACGCATCATTACGTCACAATTGGTGGTCATGCGTGGTTGATTTATTAATTTATTTAACTTTGTAGAATTAATAAATAAATTAACCGAAATAGATTTTTTTAACGCATAAAACGCGTAAGATATAATATTGCAGTTCATAAACTAAGATTTCAAAAAATAAACTTGAATTTTTATTTTAGACAGAAATATACAGAAAAAGTGTTTCAATTTAAAGTTTTTGAAAGATTTTAAAAGATTATGTCGAGTCAATTGTTCATCACTGTAAAATACGGAGGTATGTTTTTGTTTCATTAAAACATGTTTATGTTATGACCTTTTGGTCTCGGTATCGAGTCGGCAGTTGAACTACACCATTCTCGCACTTGGATTAAGGAAGCTATCGACCTGTGTTTTAAAATGTTACGCATGTGTTCACGCGTGTGAACTTACATGCTTTGACAAAATGACGGTGGGCGCGAGATGATCTGACGATTGTCCGTGTGTTAAACCCCTTGGTTTTCCCACTCACGGGGATAAACATAAATATCCTATCCTATCCTCACATGATCGCGAATGCCCTTTAGCGGCATACTATATAAGTAAAATATACTTTAGCGACAAACTACAGAGGTGAACTTGGTGGAAACGGTTTTAGGTCGTCCTGGCCTTAAGTCAAACCTAACGAGCGCAAAAAGTGGAAATATATTAAGAAATAAAATAAATACGTTTTCATTTATATGTTATTAAACTATGCCAGAAAACAAGGAAGAATTGTTCAACCCACACTGCAAAAGCTTACTTTTATTGGAATGTATTCGGGAAAAATGCAGATGTTCAGACGAAGGTGGGTTAAAGATATGGATGTATAGGCTACATCTAAAAACAGTAATTGTTTTGTCCTGTAGACGATTTCAGCGTATCTACGTGGTTAAAACCGTATGATTTTGTTTGTTTTCATGAAATCGATCACATTTTAGCCATTGTTTTGTAACTGGCCGGTTAGTCTGGCGGTTGAGTGCGAAACCTTTCAATCGAAAGTTTGAAACTGGTCACTAGCTAATCGGTTGTGTCCCTAGGCGAGTCACTTAACGGACATTGCCTGAACCCAGCGGATTAGTGGGTTCTACCAAATTGAAGAAACGTGTGTATCATACACAACACACTGCAATAGCTCCGGTAACCCGACGATAGGCACGAGGTGATCTGACGATTGCCCGTGTGTTAACCCCCTTGGTTTTCCCATTCACGGGTATAAACATAAATATATCCTATCCCTATATCCTAACCTATTTTTGCTGTTTTAGCGGTCTTGGATCTGGTGGATGAAACAGGAAATGTGTCCAACATTTCTGACAAAGAAAACTTAACGGAATATGCAAGTCAATTCCTAGAGGGCCGAAGAAAATACGTCCTCATCAAAGTTATAAGTAAGCTTTATGTGTCATATAGGTCTTGGTGGAGATTTAAAAATGGCGGTCGAACTTCACACGCAGTAAACTGGAAACAGATTCAATATTAGTCGTTTCCCCCACTATATTCTGCTGCGTATTTTCTTAAATGTGTCGTAAAAAGTGGAGGAATTTTGGTATATATGGTAAACATAGACGAAAAGTCACACTGCTGTTGTTCTTTAATTATAGCTTTATAGCTATACGATGCCTATAATGTATGGTCGG
>CH001841.1:1385354-1400823 GCA_000149265.1 Ciona savignyi | reverse complement strand
TCGATTCTCGGTTCAAGCAATGACTGTACGTGTTTTGCCTACGGAGAGAATCGGCTACCGGTTTTGTATCCCCAAGTATCCGCTAAATGGCGACACACGAAACCACCGTTAGTAGCCGGGTATTTGGCTTTTCAGTAAAGCGTGACCATTGCCGGACACTTGGTTGTAAAACATGTGCTTCACAAGGACAACTCACATAACCACTTTCAGCACAATTTGTTAAACCAGTTTAATAGCCAACAAAGTATAAAGTATATTTTCATGGATAATAGCAAACATATAGAATTTATCTTTTTAAAAAATCATTGCTTTTGTTGCATTGTAATATGTAACTTTATAGTTCGTTTACCGTTTGTTTCTTGGTCAAATGAGTAAATAACATGTGGGAGCTCGGCTTTTTCTTTTCGTTAGGGGGTTGAGTTAAGGGTTATATCTCGCCTTAACCTTGGGTTTGAGCCGAACCAGCGCAATAGACAGACTTATCCTTTGCTGTCTAAAGTTCGCCTGCCAAGACTAGGCAGCCACTCAACTGTATAACAAAACTGTCCTCTTGACTTGGTACAGAATATACAGTTTAGACTTCTAAAGATAGATTTATTCTCCAGTGGTAAAACGATCAGAAAATCAGTACTTTGTTAAGTTTGTTATTTTAGGTAGTCTGACAAGCAGCAATTCGGTAATTTGGTTAGTTATTGTAAGTTATATCTTTGAGTGAAAATGTTGGGGATATATATAGCGATCCAAATGAATGCACGAAAAAGGGCAAACTGCAACGTTGCGATAACAGTATACAATAGATTCGTACTGGCGTCAGTTAATTACTGTTTCGTACATAGATAATTACTCACGGCGGTACAAACAGAGGCACGACAGCTTTCTAAAATAATTACACACGTAACAGATTGCAGCTGGCAAACGCAAACGTCGATTAAATAAACGATAAAATATACAAGGCAGACGAATATGCGACATACATCCTTTCTTCCATGTGTTTTTAACTTTTAAATAAATAGAATCAAACACATGTTGTCGAATATCGACTGCCTTGCTGCAGGAATAAAAAACGTTCACGACTCCACAGGTCAGAGAATTCCGTCCATTGCATCTGCAAAACTAAAACAGGAAATTTGGGCGCAAAAACAGACACAACAATCAAGCAGAATATTCGGTTATCATTCTGTCTGTGGGTGCGTGATGGTGTGTATGTCTGTTATGTAATAGTGAATGAGACGGCTGTCGCCTCCCAGTGCCTGGGTCAGTGATGCTACGATCACGAACCGAATCCGGGTCACCCGGAACAGAACGACCACCGACCAAACCTTTTAACGCAGGGCCAATTTGCCTAATTGCCTGTATGGTCCAGAAAATACCCCAAAACATGGACATACACATACATGAGAAAAAAACCAATGAAACGTAAGGGTTAGTCATTTCGCTAATAATTTGTAGAAATGAATTTCTGGCAATTTTATCAAGTGCCCTAGCGTGGTAGCCACTATCCGAATCGCCGTCTGCACTATTGGTGTCTATATAATGCATTAGTTGTTTCCTCGCGAACTCCGTTTGGCTGAGAGCTATCAGCATACTGTTCATGTCTTCAAACCCATTTTCAGTCTCCGGAAACTGATGAATGAAAGCATCGAAGTCAAGACTCTCATACTGAATAGCCTTCGTCTTTAATCGCGGGGAAACTTCTCTCACGTGGGCGTTCGAATGAGTTAGGGTGTAGTTTTCATAATGGCAATACTGCTCTCCAACTTTAAAAGTGATTATTTTGCCTGGGTGGTACGCCTCTATCATTTGTACGCCAGGGTAAACCTTGCCATCCCTGTGTAGTTGCCCAACACCTTTATCTCCGTTTGAATCCTGATATTTTATCAGTGGCCGACTGCTGAACTTTCCTTCGTACACTAGTGAAGTCATTACGCTAGCAGTTATGTTAATGCAGCTCAACTCCGATAACACATCCCCTCGGGTAACGGCTGCTCTATCCCCTCCTAGAAGTGAAGATAGCACCTCCCCCGGATACTGCCGGCCAATGATGGAGTGCACGTTGGAGAAAAGAGATTGAACTTGACACTCCCAAATATTGTAACTGCGCATTCAGTTCGGCGAAAGACTCCGCTGTAGCATCGGACACCTCTGTTAGGTATGATCTAGAGACGTCGGCAGTTGCAGTGGGTACCAGAGATGACTTATAGTACGACAACTTATCCAGTTCCTTACATTCGGATGAAATAAAAACCAATCCGTTGACCAGGCATGTGGCATGACCTGGAAAACACTTGTTCACGCGCTCAGAGCATTTGACTTGACTATGCATGCTAAGACCCATAGCCTTAATTTCAATTCGAATTAACTATCGTGTTTCACTCAAATGCATCGTAACCGTAGTGTTGGACCTCGTCTTCATTGGAGGACAATCGATCTTTGGTGGAACGTCCCACACGAAAATTCGGTTGCCGACGGTACAGCTTCCAGCGTGCACGTCACAATTGTGCATGGCGGACATGGAACTGGTCAGCTGCTCTCTGTTGTGGTCATAGAACAGCAAGGAACGGGTAAGTAATGCGTTCTTTACAACACCGTTTCTTCCTACAGGCCACTTATACACGTATCTTACTTTGTTCGAAGTGGCCCAAGACATCTCAGTTTGTGGCCTAAGTTCACCAATATCAGCGGCAACTTTCGTTTTCATCCAATTTCTGCACGCACTTGCAGCTGGGGCGGGATCAGGAACCGTTCGAGAATCGTGTGTTTGGGCACCAAAGAAATAATTAACAGTCATCCAGTGGCTGGTAAACGTCTGGCAAGCGTATACAGGTATTCTCGTAACACTATCTTCAGGAATCAGCAGATTGCCAGTACAGTTGGAAACTGTAGCTGCCACTTCCTTCTTGCACATCTTTGGTTTTGGAACTACGTATTCGCCTCGGTATAATGAGGGGTGACATAATTTCAACGATAGCGGCTCTTGGCGGGATAAAACCAACATCCGTAAGATCACAATTGACACGAGTAATATTTGCACCATCGTTTTATAAGTGCGTCTCGTAAATAGACAAGCGAGCCGGTCTGCGTAGCACTCTACCAAAGCGGGTTCGTCTGACGGGTTGCTCAGCGTCTTGTTCTTCCGGTTCGCTTGGTAACGTCTGCGGAACAGAAGTATCTGCATCAACGGCTATTCTGGTGATGTCATTCTCACCAGCTACCGAAATATCGCCAGGTGAAGATGCTGGCGAAACCGTTATATCTAAAAGCGCGTTGGCTGGCTTAAGGCGATCTATGGAAACCGTAGTTTGTCTGTTACCAAAATCTACGGTAAAAAACTTGCGCTCTCGACCCAACACGCGAAAGGGACCCTGATAAGGACGCTGTAAGGAACGCTTAACAGCATCAACACGGACAAAAACGTGCGAACATGTCCACAGACTAGGGTCAATATGCTCGTTTGCGTTACTCGGGCGTCTGGGTAATGTGGGCCGCAAAGAAGACATATGCTTATTCAGACCTTGTAAAAACGCACTATGGTCAGTGGAAATTTCCGGTTCCTCGAAAAATTGGCCAGGTAACCTTAGTGTGCTACCATAGACAAGCTCTGCGCTGGAGCACTTCAGGTCCTGCTTATGTGCAGCCCGTAAACCAAGTAAAATCCATGGTAGATTATCCAACCAACCATGTCCATTGTCCTTAGCCATGATAGACGCCTTAAACGTCCTGAAAAATCGTTCCGCAATTCCATTCGATTGAGGATGGTAGGCCGTCGTGTGGATCAACTTACAACCTAAAAAATTAGCCATATCAGTCCACAAAGAGGAGCAAAACTGGGTACCGCGGTCACTCGTCAACTGCGACGGACAACCGAAGTTCGCGACGTAATGTAGACAAAAGGCGTTCACAACAGTTTCAGCATCTATATTAGTCAATGGCACAACTACAGGGTACCGAGTAAATCTGTCAATTGCGAGGAGGACATATCTATAACCCCCGCATGAAGGCATTGGGCCGGCGATATCCACGTGTACCGAATGGAAACGCACAGACGGAACTGGGATAGTCTCTATTTTCGAAAACGTGTGGCGTCCTACTTTAGACTGCTGACACGACAAACAGGCCTTAGTAAAATCACGGATATCGGCATTCATTGCTTTCCAAACAAAACGTTCCCCAATAAGTTTCTGTGACCCTCTTATACCAGGGTGCGCAAGAGAATGAAAATGCCTAAAAACAGTGCGCGTAAGACTTTCCGGGACAAATGGGCGGAAATTTCCTAATGAAACGTCACCCCACAACGAAACTCCAAACTCGGGGACAAATCGGGATTCAAAAATCAAATCTGTGTCGGGCGAGTCACGAAGTAAACGAAGGGATTCATCTACATCCTGTTCTACAGCCATAGCCACGTAATCAATATCCGGGGTGTCTATAAATACAGCATTAACATGAGGTCGTGATAAAAAGTCAGCCACCGCATTTTCTGAACCACTTAAATGTTCAATCCTGCAATTAGAACTCAGACACAAAACTCAAGTGGCGACTTTGCCTGGGCGTTGCTAACTCAAGGCGTTTAGACAGGGCGGAGACCAACGGTTTGTGATCCGTAAAAATTGTAAAAGTCCGAGATTCAAGGTAATACCTAAAATGTTTCAAAGAACTATATACTGCCAACAGTTCCAAGTCGAAAGCGCTGTACTTACACTCAGGCGGAGATAATTTTCTAGAAAAGAACGACAACGGTGCCCACTTATCGTCAACCTTTTGTTCAAGTACGCCTGCAACCGCTACGGTGCTAGCGTCGGTTACCAATCTAATTTCGGCGTCGGCTATCGGGAAAGCAAGTGTCACGTCATGAGCTATAGCAAGCTTAACTTTATTAAACGCGGCGACGGCGTCGTTGTTCCAAACTAGCGGGGCGCGCTTACCGAGCTTAGGCGAAATCATTGCGTTCAATGGAGCCATCGTCGTAGCGTAATGCTTTACGAATTTCGAGTAGAAATTGCAAGCTCCGATGAAACCTCTTAGACCACGCACATCAACAGGAAGCGGGAAATCGGCAATGGCGGCGACTTTGGACGCAGGAGTCTTAATGCCTTCCTTGTTAACAGTATGACCAAGGAAATCTAACGTGTCAACACCGAAAACACACTTCTCCTTATTTAAAATTAGGCCAAACTTTTCTACGCGCTCAAATACCGCCAAGAGATGCTTAATATGCTGTTCCCTACTTGTACTGTGGACAATTAGATCATCTATATATACGAAAAGAAAAGGAAGGTCGGAGAACACTTTATCCATTAGCATTTGGAAAGTTGCACCACTATTTCGCAGACCTAAACTTAATCGCGTGAACTCGTACAATCCGAATTGGGTAATGACCGCTGTCTTATGGATATCAGACGGTCTTACAGGGACTTGAAAATAACCAGACTTTAAGTCTAATTTACTGAAAATTGTGGCACCATTTAAATTGGACGTCAAATCAGCCAAAAGTGGGATAGGATATCTGGATGGGACTGTAACCAGATTCAGCATCCTGTAGTCAACAGTCACACGAAAACCCTCACCTTTCTTAACTAGGTGGAGTGGACTGGCATAGGCGGAGTTAGACCGGCGCAAAATACCCTTTGAAACGAGCTTAGCGATCTCTTCTTTCGCTGCCTTTAATTTAACAGGGTCAAGTCGCCGAACACGAGAACGAACAGGATAACTAGTGGTTTCTAATTCATGAACCACGTCGTGCTTGACTGGTTCACGTATCCTATCTTCGTCAAAGGCGGCGGGAAACAAATCAAAAATTTGGGAAAATTCCTTAATGTCAGAAACCATAACTTTAGGGCAAACAGGCTCGCTTATTTTTACAGACTGAGGCACAGCAACGGGTGCGGGGGCGGAACAAATAGACTCAGGACGCGGAGTGACAGACTGGGCAGGTTTAGGGCGGCGGTACTGATTATGACCGCGAAAATTCCGCTTATCATTGGCATAAAAACGGCCATGCCTGGCGCGGACGTAACTACTATTCCTGAAACGGTCAGACGGGGGCAGACGAGAGAGACGACGATTACGCACGTCTATGACACAGCCAAAATGGGCAAGAAAGTCATTACCTAGAATGGGATATCTTACATTGGCTACTTGGAACCTCCAGCGAAAGGAACCTACGCCGCGAAACGACACATCCAATTTCCTAACACCAAACGTCTCGATATTAGTCCCATTTAATGCACAAAGCTTAGAGCCATATCTTTGAAAAAACCTGTCTCTTGCAAGAGGCGGAATAATAGATACCTCTGATCCAGTATCGACAACAAACGACAAACCATTAATGCTGTCACGCACAAAAAATAATCCAGATTTCTGCTGAAAATTATCAAAGCCAGAATTACCTGCAAAACGCGCTCGTTTATGATTCGCTGGTATCCGAAACGAGCGCGAAACTAGTTTTTTGGCATAGTCAAGTCAGAACTTATCCAATCACAAGGTTGGACGCACCTATCGGCATTCCTACCAAAACGGACATGGTAATGGCACAATCTGCGCTGGTCACGAGAGAAATTAAGAGGACCTGGGCGGCGATTATTACGGAAACTACCACGACGTTGTAATTGCGAGGGCGGCAAGTCTTGGGGGTGATAACCTGAACGACGACTATCATAATTGTCGGGCGGTCGATCATAAACCGGACGCGGCGCATTGTGCGTTAATTGATGCAGCGACTTTGTTATGCTTTCTAAACGTCTCTCCAAAGAAACGTTGATAAGTTCCTGTTTTCGTAAGTGTAAAGAACCTTCTAAATTCTCCGACCTACGTCCAGACAACATCGTGTCTGCTCTCGCGGCTAAATCATCAAGACTGAGATGACATAATGCTTTTAACACAATGGCAACATCTGGCGGCAAACATTTTAACAACCGGTTACGCATAAATCTAACCCACGACTCATGATCTCTGTTTGATCCAAGCAGTGATTTCATTTTAATTACAAAATCACTGGGCGAATCTTCACCGATTTCAGTCGTCTCCATCAAAATTTCTAGTTTTTGATCCTCACTATGGCCGTAACGCTTTAATAGCGCAGACTTAAGGGAATCATACGGGTTAGACGACAAAGCATCAGTGCAATTGATAACGCGAGTGTATTGTGACTCGTTTAACGCCATCAATACAGACTCGTATTTGCCAGCCTCCGATAGGACGTTATTATTTAAAAAAAATAATTCAGAACGAGTAAACCAGTGCTCTGGACTCGATTCCCAAAAACGCGGTAATTCTACCGTTTTAGCCTTAGCCCTAACATAATTTCCAGACGGGGCAAGAGCTAAAGTTTGGTCAAAATCAAAAGTTTGGGGTAATTCAGGACTCATTGCAGTGTCCTCGTTAAAGGGATTTCGGCTAGAAGCCTCGTTAAAATGGGTGGTGGGTGTAACGTTCGTTTGCGGATATGCAGGCAGATTCGGAGCACGATCAAAAACATCACTAACCTGGCCGCGTTGAGGGACAGCTGACTCGGGTAGTATTGGCGTCGAGAAAGGTGCTTCACTGAAACGCCTCTGTGATGTGTTTTTCGGCCTGGGGAAAGACAAACCGAATTTATGCATGGTTGCTAATGCTAGTTCTTACGCACAAACAACCTGAATCGGTCCGCAAAAGACAAAAGTTAAAATTCTCAGACCTGATAACGTGAAGCTTGGTTACACTCACGAAATGTCTTCGTTAAAATAAAATAGATATTTATATATAAAAAATAAACTAGTTACAAAATTACGATACTCTTGTAGAAAAACGATGTCTTCTTCTGGCTCTTTATCGACGTCTCGACGCTGATCCGTGGAAACAAACGTGTATTCTTGGTTTCTACAAATCGTACTCGAAATCTTGGCGCAGACAACTTCTTTCTTGATTAAAATTTAAAATGTTCTGATCTTCCTCGACTCTTCTTGTTAAAGCAGACAAAGTTCAAATTTACAGTTTCTTCTTTCTTCTAAAACTTCAGGTTGAAGCTTGCGTTTTATTACTTTTTCTTCCGTTTAGGTTGCGTGTTCACTCACGATTCTTAAGGTCATCAATGTGGGAGCTCGGCTTTTTCTTTTAGTTGATGGGGTTGGGTTAGGAGTTATAACTCGCCTTAACCTTGGGTTTGAGCCGAACCAGCGCAATAGACAGACTTATCCTTTGCTGTCTAAAGTTCGCCTGCCAAGACTAGGCAGCCACTCAACTGTATAACAAAACTGTCCTCTTGACTTGGTACAGAATATACAGTTTAGACTTCTAAAGATAGATTTATTCTCCAGTGGTAAAACGATCAGAAAATCAGTACTTTGTTAAGTTTGTTATTTTAGGTAGTCTGACAAGCAGCAATTCGGTAATTTGGTTAGTTATTGTAAGTTATATCTTTGAGTGAAAATGTTGGGATATATATAGCGATCCAAATGAATGCACGAAAAAGGGCAAACTGCAACGTTGCGATAACAGTATACAATAGATTCGTACTGGCGTCAGTTAATTACTGTTTCGTACATAGATAATTACTCACGGCGGTACAAACAGAGGCACGACAGCTTTCTAAAATAATTACACACGTAACAGATTGCAGCTGGCAAACGCAAACGTCGATTAAATAAACGATAAAATATACAAGGCAGACGAATATGCGACAGATGGTATATATTTCATATACATAAATAGTGCATGTCGTCTTGTTTTTGCCAGCCAAATCTAATGTTACCCATCTATACTTGGCGATAACGTTATGTAAAATCAGTTTATTGCTGTAGGCCTGTGTTATATATAGCTATAGCAGCTGTTTATGAACACGCAGTATTAAATATGATGATCCGGTGTCTTCGAAAAATTTTGGCTTACTAATAATGTAGACACACAAATAAACAACTAGTGACAAATTTTTTTAATTTTAAATAAATTCTAATACATATGTAAGATTTCGTTTAACAAATTATATCCTCATCACAAATCGGTCGACCTTATATTTTCGGTCTGTCAAGAATTTTCCGAGGTTGTCTTTTGTTAAACTTTTTAGTAGAAATCAAATATATATTGGGATTCACTTTAAAAAGTTTTAACTCTTGTGGACATTTTTTCTGTTAAAATGGGTGTTAAATCAGATTGGTGTTTTGCGCTTCTGGGGATAAACTGGGTTATTTTAATTACAATTTGGTTTTCTAAAACTTTACTTAAAAGTTACATAGTACTTTCCAGTCGCGGATATTCATCTTTATCCCCGTGAATGGGAAAACCAAGGGGGTTAACACACGGGCAATCGTCAGATCACCTCACGCCCACCGTCGGGTTACCGGAGCTATTGCAGTGTGTTGTATATGATAGACACGTTCCTTCAATTTGGTAGAACCCATTAATCCGCTGGGTTCAGGCAATGTCCGTAAAGTGCCTTGGCCAAGAACACAACCGACTAGCTAGCCACCAGTTTTGCACCTTTAACCTTTCGATTGAAAGGGACTTCTTGTAGAAGGGTGTTCAGAGTTAGCCTACAATAGTCCGCGCTAAACTACAACTAAACATAACAAAGTACCTTAACAAGAAACCCCCCCCCAAAAATATTGTTACCGTGTACTGCTACTGATCACACGACTGCTGGTATGTTATACGTCAGAATGTGTTTTTTTGTTGGTCTTACCCTTTAAAGAAACATATTCGTTTTACGCTAAAAAGGATAGGATATTCATGTTTATTCCCGTAAAGGGAAAACCAAGGGGGTTAATACACGGGCAATCGTCAGATCACCTCGCGCCCACCGTCGGGTTAACGGAGCTATTGCATTGTGTATGATTCACACGTTCCTTTCATTTAGTAGAACTTATTAATCCGCTGGGTTCAGACAATGTCCTTTAAGTGCCTTGCCCAAGGACACAACCGACTAGCTAGCGACCAGTTTTGAGTCTGCAACCCTTCGGCTGAAAGGCGACGCACTAAACCACCAGACTAACCCGTAAGATTATGTTGGTACGTTTTTTTAGCTAACAAACTTACTCTATACTGCCAGGGTCACTTGTATTTGACACTATACTTATTCAGTGGTCCTGCGTTTTTTGAAAAAATATTCAAATCGTTTAGGAAAACACCCTGGTTAGTGGTACTAAGATATTTTTTTATAAAAAGGTTGTTAAATATGCTAGCTTTTCAACAATCAAAAAACTGCGACTGCTTCCTTAAATCATTTTTTATTCAGGCCCAGTTTAGCCTGAAACGAGTCTCCATCGCCTTTAGTTGCTTGTTTATTGATAGCTTGATGGCGCTCACGAGACACAATTTCCTCCATGATTTCTCCGTCACCTTTAACTAGCCGCGTTCGACCGGTTTCCGCGTCATAAACGTGACGCATTACGCTTTGACGAGCTTCCCATTCAACCTGCGTCATCGGCCGCATTGCAAGAGCTTTTGCATCAGGTTCTAAATATACGAATTAACGATCAACCATTCCTGTTTATTTACAAAATAACAAATTAAATATCATCATTTTTCTACCTGTTTCTGTTTGGTTGTCTTTTGATTTTCGCTTTGTTTTAGGAAATTTGTCCACTTTTTCTTCAGTTTTAGTCTTTTTATTTCTCTTTTCCTTTTTTTCTTTCTTGGATTTCTTTTTCTTACTTTTCTTTTTAACCTCCTTTTTTATTTCTGATTTTGAGTCGGGGGAAATATGTTTAGCCTTCTTAACTTTTTTCTTCTTTTTGACATTTGGTTCTGAATCACTTGATGATTGGCTAGAAGATGAAGAGTACCTCTTCCTCTGTTTTCGACTCCTAGAGCGTGATCTGCTGCAGGATTCTCTGTCACTTGAGGAAGAGTCAGAGTTGCTTCTATGCTCCTTTGCTTTCTTTTTACGCTTTAAACTTCTTTCATAACTTTTCTCTCTCGATGATCCCATATTTTAGAAAGTTCTGTCAAAAAAATCCACAAATGTTATGAACTTAACTGACAAAGTTGAAATAAATAATAAAACTTGTGCGCCAACATAGTACTAAACAGTCTTGTTTAATGGTTGTATATATCGCTATGTAATCCCCAAATTTTAATAATTAAATTTATCTTACAGTAACCATAAGATAAAAACAAAATCTGTGTATAAAGATAAAATACCAGTATATTTTATACCACTACCTGTTTTACATTAAAGATATAAAAATTCCTTTCTTTACATCTTTAGCAGTTTGAATAATTTCTGCAACTTCTCAATTAAACATGACAAGAGATAAACCTAATTCTGCAGTTAAAACATTTTAAAAGTAAGATCTGAATCGGGTTAATAATTTTTTGTCTTTTATTACTTTGTATTATTAATTTATTGCATTTTTCATTATTGCATAATTTACACTTAAATAGATATAACAGTTAAAAGCAATCAATTTTAGGATACCAATACATAAAGAGATAATGCAACACAAATATATGACTGTGGTAGAAGTTTTGATGGAATTTCGAAAAATGTACGGTATATTCTAGTATTATAATAACTGCATTGCATTTACTTTAGTACCATATGGTACAGTTATTGTGGTCATGAGGTGTGAATGGAAGAATAGACGATAATCCATGACACTAGAAAACTGGCTAACGCGGTCATAAAACCTTCTTTTGCAACTTCAAAAAATCCCCCATATTCTTCTATGTCTTGCTTCTGGTATTCGCTCACATAAAAGTTCATTGTTAATGTTGTGATGGCAGAGTAAAGCAGAATTCCAAAAATTCCAACAAGTGGAAAAATTCCCCAAATCACCCCAACTATAAGAGCTAAAATTTGACGACTCCAGTAAACTACGTCGAGTAATTCTTCTTTGTCTGGCCAGGGTGCATTTCTCGTTAGTGCTTTGGTAAAAAGTCCATTAGATTGACTCATTTTGCTGCAAAGATCACTCAAGTTATATTCACTTTATATCAGTATGAAATTTCAAGATGTTAAAAAAGTAGGGAACAGTACAAGCAATGTTCAAAACCTGTCAAAATATCCTCTGAAATTAAAAAAACCATAAATTTCAAAAATATGAAAGCAATCCTATTACACGCGACACAACCATATGTCTAGGATTCGTATCGTCACATACGTAAATGGGAACTTTAGTCAGAACGGTAAGCACTTAATGTACATCAAACTGAGGCTACAGCTGATCGACATTTGTGACGTCATACAGTAGCTTATGGGAACTCCTGATGTATTATGGGTAATTTTTTCAAATCTTTTTTTCTTTTTTTTAGGCCGATTCTCTTCTTTTCAAACTGTATATCGGCAAAGATGATTTTAAAACCGCATCTCCTTGATCAATATCCAGAAAATTCACAAATTAAAGGGTTCCTCTAAATACTACGGGATCGCTTGGAGCGCTTGATTCACTTAGATTGCTATGGAAAGTAATTCTCACCTTGTCCCTAACACTAATCTCAACCCCAGAACTAACTTTAACCCCAACCCTAACATTAATATCATGGCTTTTGTAATTACGCAGTATAGTAAGCGATCCATGCAATCCAAGCGATCCTGTAGTATTTAGAGGTAGGCTACCGCAAATTTAATACCGGTATTATATCAATACCAATGCACAATAACCCCATGGTTGACTGATTGGGTTAGGATTGGTGTTCAGGTAGAGATTAGCGTTAGGGTTGGGGTTCAGGCTTAGAGTTAGTTTTCACGCAAATAGTTTGTGCAGTTTCATAGAATAAATAGTGTGTGCAGTGCATAGACTAAGCACACCACTGAATACCCAGCATTTGGTTTAGCACCCATCACATTTCGAAATGTTTTAACATCTTCATACAGAAGCGCGCTAGATATATACCGGTAGATATAATCCACAATACACCATGTGTTTTCACAAGTTACTTGTCGTTTCGCATGAACAACTCTCTCCTAGGAAAAAATTTACCCATAATACATCAGGAGTTCCCATAAGCTACTGTATGACGTCACAAATGTCGATCAGCTGTAGCCTCAGTTTGATGTACATTAAGTGCTTACCAGTCAGAACAGTTGTCACCAAATGTTGGTTTGCAGTTCCTACCCATAACATCATTTAAATTTTGGTTAGTTACAAAACAAAAATACTCCTAACGATTTTAGCTCATGACGTGTATTCGTGGTTCAAATATACACGTCTATGGTACAATGTTGCATATTCCTTTTTAATATGTTGGTGACATCACTAGTGTGTACGTAGCATTGAGTTACATGTTACACAGAGGGATATGATGCAGCATTTCTGCCTCAACAAGCAAAAGCCAAAGTAATTTTCGAGCCTGTTCACCGGCATTTAAACAGATTCCTAGAATGTTACTTTGCCTATTTTCCAGTTCTATTGTACGAATCGGTCGCACCGTTCTGCCACACGACCTCTTGATTTGACAAAATATTCTGGTAAAATATTATTTTAGGCAGCGTCATCTAGCGGAATCTTAATAACTGACTTAAGTATAGTCGGAAAGATCAGTTACTAGGTTATTTTTAGTCTAGTTTCTTTTTTGTTTACAAAATGTAAATGGAAGGAAGTGTATGTATTTATCAAACAAGGTTGTTTCCTGAATATTTGATTTTTAAATAAAGCAATATTTTGTTTTGCTTAGCACCCTAGCATAAGTGTTAAATATTAGTTATAAATTTATTAGCATTACTTACTGTATAGGCTTTAACATATAGCCTGTTTATTTTATATAGATCGATATGCTACACCACCGGCTTAAGAATGTAGACACAGATGTCAATTTTATACACATATTGAAATATTAATTATGGATACCGGTACTAATATTAATTAGGTTACTATGGCAAAGCAGGTTCAAATGTTAATAAATAATAGGTATTATAAAATGTAGGAAATGATATTTTTCAAACTCGTCACTTGCTAAATGCTGTAGTTGGCTCTTGTACTTTTACGATACAGTACAGTGTACGAATAATTATGTAACAAAATGGAGGAATCTACGGAAAATCCAACGGATCCTGTGGACAATGGAAATCATGTGGAAACCGGATCTAGTTCATCTAGATCAACCGTCGAAATCGACAAATATGGATTTACTGGTGGCTCACAATACACAAATCCAGAGTAAGCAATCACTGTATTATTGGGGGAAACTAAAAGCCAGTATGGAAAGTACGGCAGCTGCACACTCAAGTTTTTTTTCCATGCGTCTTTGCACACTTGGGTAATTTCACACATATGCTTGTGAGCTGGCAGTATAAACATCGTATAATTTCCAACAAACCTGTAAACCTACCTCTGGACCTCGGGTAATTCACTGTCAGTACGTTTTTTGTTACATAGATAGATATGTTAGCTGATGGACACGATAGATTTAGGATAGAATAATATGTTTGTTTAGGATTTTTACAATATAGTAATAAAAAGGAGATTTTGTGCACACTTGGAAGTGTGCACTCCTGGACGTTTGCACACTGCACACTTAAATATTTGGCGTGTGCACACTCGAGATCTCGGCGAAAATTGACGTTCTTTCCATATGGGACTAAAAGAAGGAAAAGCGGGAAGGAGGGAAACTGCACACTAAAATTAATTTTATGGCATTAGAGTTAGTTTTAAACATGGGGTTGGGAGTTGGTTCATGGGTTGAGTTTAGTGTTTAGGGAAGGGTTAAAATGAATTTCCATAGTTGTGGTAAGCAGTTTCCCTCCTTCCCTTCTTCCCTCTTTCCTTCCCATTAGCATTGTCCATATTGTTGTTTTGATTTATAATTTTTTTATAACCTCCTAAAAACTATCATTTCTACAGTTTTTTATTTGAAAAAATACATTACATTATCAGTAGAAATGTAACTGTATTTAATGTCAAGTTTTTAACAAAAATAATTTCTTCCAAGGTTTGAAGAAATATCGGTAATAAAAATACGACAACGTGAAGTTAAATGGTTGACGATGCTGGATAACTGGGACCTATGGATGGCTAAAAAGTTTCAAAAGGTACAGTTTTTTCTGCTTTAAAATCAAGATAAAAGTTTTTATACGGTCAGCATTATATTTTTATAATAGCAACAATCACCATTTTACAATAAAAAAGAAAAGAAAAAACACAGTGTCACAATAATATAATAAAGAAGAAAATTGTGCTTTAAAATCCTATACTGATCAGATCATGATTAAAGAGTGCCATCCAGTCTGAAGAATGCCTCACTTGCGAATAAGATGTAGGCATAAAACTTTTCAAAATGGACCGTTAACAGATCTTTATAATGCATATAAGCTAAATTACTTTTTTTGTACAATAGGTCATATGATCAATCATAATTTAACACATGGTCTATTGATAAATCCCTAACCTACAAATTGATTGTCAGAATATATTTCCAGCTATACAAAAAATGGGCTTGTCTGTCTGAAAATCCCATCGGTATGATGTTTTTTTAGTAGTTTATAGTTCATTGTGTATCCTGGTACAGTTTTCCCTTATTTTACCCCATGCATTTATCCAGGTTAAAAGGAGATGTGAAT
>CH001841.1:1347677-1376621 GCA_000149265.1 Ciona savignyi | reverse complement strand
ATTCTCCCCGTGAATGGAAAAACCAAAGGGTTTAACAGCACGGAAAATGTCAGATCAACTCGTGCCCACCGTCGGGTTACCGGAGCTATTGCAATGTGTTGTTTATGATTCACATGTTCCTTTAATTTGGTAGAACCCATTAAGCCGCTGTGTTTAGTCAATGTCCGGTAATTGCCATGCCCAAGGACACAACCGACTAGCTAGTGATCAGTTTTGAATCTATCACCCTTCGGCTGAAAGGCGTCACACTAAACCGCCAGACTAAGCGGTCGGACAACGGTCGTGAATTTGGGAAGGTAACTCGGAAACCCATAAAGTTTCTACTCAAATAAATAAACAAAATATTAATATATACAGATTTGTATAATATGGAGCAAATGCGACTAAGTCAGGCGGATAAAGTTGGTTGTTAAAGCAATATATTTTAAACTGTGTACTATTTATTATGCAAAGGAAATTTACATTACACAAAAAACTGTAGATGTTATAAATCGTATTTTTGAGGGACCTTGCACATAAACGTATTCCTAAACTTATCTAAACAAACCAAAAAAATAAGCAAAATAGTGGTTACACCAAACTATTTGTTTTCATTTTAAATAACTTACAATCCATAAAAAGGTTACATATTTTGGTGTACTTTAATAATAAGAATCAAATAAACCAAACGACACGATTTTAAACGACGCGGACGATCAGGATAGGATAAGAGGATAGGATATTCACGTTTATCCCTGTGAATGGGAAAACCAAGGGGGTTATTTCACGGGCAATCGTCAAATCACCTCGCGCCCACCGTCGGGTTACCGGAGCTATTGATTCATACGCAAGAATAGAATATTTCAAGTTAAGGAGACAGGATAAAACGGCAAAACTACAGCAGTTAAAACACGCCACTGAATAGATACATTACAAATTAGGGGAATAATGACGTGGCCGTTAAACCTTACATTAATAAAAATAAATTACAACAGAACAGTTGAAATCAAAATTAACTAATTAAATTTAATGTTATTTAAGCATCGAGTAAAAGTGTGCAAGTATAACTTGCTTAGTTTTGTTGTACAAGCATCGGATCAACGCTTATTCATCCATGTCTTTTAAATGTATGATTTCATCTCTTGAAACTGAGGCTGTCCGATGGTAGTCGACAAGTTGATTCAGTGAATTGTATTTGACCACCCACAAGAAATATTTGCCGGCGCCATCTTTTAAAATTTTAAAATGCTGGATAGCATTGTTGAACCTGCCATAAATGATGCGGGTGAAAATATTAAAAGAGATGAATGTCTTCATTATTTGACAATCATTTTTAAGCGTGTTAAAAGTACCAATATTTAAAACACGTACGGTCGTGTGGCCGAGTGGTTAGTGAGACCGATATGTATACCGAATCATATATATATAAACGGCCCAAGTGACATCTCTATCTTGGGTTCAAAACTTGTGACGGTAAATAAAAAATAATTAAAACAAAAAAGTGGATATGAAACATTTGGCTCTCTGAAATTAGACAAACCTACTGTACTTTTCATGTAAAAATACTTTAACTACGTTTTGAACGTTTTTGTTATACTTAAAATAAGCAGACATATAGCTAAATGTGAATTTTTTCATGTGAATGTCTCAGAAGAAAACCGTTTAAAATCCAAATATAATACAATATGTGCGTCCTGCAGATAACCAAAACTGAAAAATAGGGTACTAAAAACTTAGAGCTTAACATTAAAACTGAACCTCTTCTAACTAATTTGCTCTAAAAAGTTACAGCGTTGTAATCTTTATTAATTAAGAAGGGTTTAACTGTAAATTGGATTAGTTTAAATGGGTTTAGTTGTGTCCAGTTGTTAGGAGTTCAGATATAATGTACTGTCAGATTACCTTGTGCCCACCATGTAGGACGTATACTGCAGTGTTTTGTATTTAATTGATATATTTCTTTAGTTTTTCTGTTATTGAGAATCGTACTTCTTTAAAACACAACTAAAAAAACACAAGTAAAAGTTTGAAACAGAGTAGAGTTGATTTTGATTTCACCTTAGACTCTCTACATGGTTTGGATCCATCAACATTTGGCTGCCTGCAGACCAATTACAATTATTTCATACAATACATATCTACCAACCTTACTGATAGTACAAAATCACCAGCGTTAGATTCACTTTCCCGGATCAGAAATTGCCCATCCTTCTTTTGTTTTTCGAGCATCTTTTCAGCTTCTACTATTGATATCAGTCCTTTAAACCACCTTAAAAATGCAACAATGGTAGTTTGGTTTAGTGCTAGATATGTGCAAAGAATGTACAGAGATGTATGTAATAGATCTCAAATATGTGGGTGGAGAAAGTTTTTGTTCGTATGCATTGTCCGACGGGTTAGTCTGATGGTTTCGTGCGTCGCCTTTCATTCAAAAGGTTGCAGGTACGAAACTGGTCGCTAGCTAGTCGGTTGTGTCCTCAAGCAAGGCACTTAACGGACCTAAACCCAGTGGATTATTGGATTCTACTAAATTGAAGGAGCATGTGAATCATACGTGACACACTGCAATAGCACCGGTAACTTGAGGCCGTTTGTTAACCCCCTTGGTTTTCCCATTCACGGGGATAAACATGAATATCCTATCCTCCTACAGTTATTATTTCATGTGAAACAATTTTCACTGTGTGGGTGTTTTTTTAGGGTAGTTAGTTTATCAGAATTGTCAAAAATTACTTTTACGAGTACACTATAAATCATGATTATTACATTTGTGTTTTTATTTCTCTATTCACTCGCAACATGGGAGGGAGACAATGGACACAGGGAGGGGCAGCCCAATCGAGTATACCGGGAAAGATTAAACTAAATGTTTTTGTACGGTCGTATGATCGAATGGTTAGCGCGACCGATACATATACCGACTCTTATACAAAAATGGAAAACGGTGCTGGTGACGAGCCCATCATGGGTTCGAAACTTGGTTCGATAAAAAAAAACAACAACAACTAAATGTTATTTATGTAAACGAACCAAATCTAGGGTGATTTACACCAAGATAAGTCCTCATCTATAATCATCTAATTTGTCTGTCATCCGTAATTGTTTGTAACCTTTGTGCAGTCTTATTGTAGAAAGTAGTGACCAACAATGAAACTTTTGGAAATTTGTTCTAGCTTCATGCAGATTATTTTAACCTTGTACTAAGAGTTTTATTTTAAAATTATACAAGTTTGATTTCCCACGCAATGACATTAATTGGTCTTGCACCCATCTTCCTTTTTCTGTACTATTTTTTGCTTGCAAAAGCTCAACATAGGCATGACTGTCGGATATGTGGACACCTTGCCAGAAGTTGTTGTTTTTGCTTGAAAGAATTTGGTTGTTTTAATGTATGACGTCACCGATTTTTTGAGATGTATGATTTTCGAATTGTGACAGAGTATCGGTTTGGGTATAAAAACTACACTGAATAATTGTAGCAATATTTTGTCATCAATTTTTGCTTTTTATCGCCAGGCATCATTTAAATGTTTTTTTAGTCTCCGGTTAGAATATAAAAATTAAGCCAAAATAGAGATCTATTACTAAAAACTTACTCAGGAAGCTGTAGTTTAACACAGTTGTTTGGTATAATTCCATCTCGGCCGTCCAGTTCTATTTGATACGAAAATGTGTCTTGCTTTAGAATCTATATTATATGTGTACAATAAATGTAAAAAAGTGCAAGAAAATAAAGGTTTCAACATATGTAAAAGTTAAATAGAATATAGATTCAACTCCAGTTTACCTACATTTTCATAATGGTAACTCTAGTTTACCTACATTTGCATAATGGTATTGGGATAGGATAGAATAGGATATTCATGTTTATCCCTGTGAATGGAAAAACTCAGGGGGTTAACACATTCCGGCAATTGTCAGATCACCTCACGACCACTCTCAGGTTACCGGAGCTATTGTAGTGTGTTGTATATGATAGAATGGTACTAAGACATTTAGGGCAATGCTAATTGAACAATAAATTCAGCAATCTTTTGGCATTAATAATCTATGACAATATCTTATGTTTTTTACAGCCAAAAACAATATCCATGCACATTATAATTTTACCCCGTTTTTCTCTCTAATCCATTTTGCAATCTCACCTGAAGTTTTGATCCTTTTTTAAATGATAATTCGTCAGAAGCTGAAGCAATGAAGTCGTGCAGGGCGATTGCCTCTCTTGCTTTCGGTGTAAAACAACTGCAATGTCTGTAAACAAAGTCGCAGAGCTTAACTTTAAACATGACTTAATGCATCATAGATTCATAGCTGTATTGGTGTTAAGGGATAGGATAGAATAAGATAAGATAGAATATTTATGTTTATCCCATGAATGGGAAAATCAAGGAGGTTAACACACGGGCAATCGCCAGATCACCTCGCGCCCATCGTTGGGTTACCTGAGCTATTGCAGTGCATTGTATATGATAGAATTGTTCTTTTAATTTGGTAGAATTAATCCGCTGAGTTCAGGAAATTTCTGATAAGTGCTTGGCCCAAGGACACAAACGAATAGCTAGCGACCAGTTCAGAACCTGCAACCTTTCGGTTGAAAGGCTTTGCACTAAACCGCCATACTAACCGGTCAGACAATCATAGCTGTATTGGTGTTATTTAGCGAAAGGTAAACGGACCAGAAAGTCAATCTTGGAAATTAGCAAAGTCGGCAGTTATAATTTACCACTTTGTATATCTCAGCGGATGACAATAGTTTATTTCACTGTTAAAATTATTAAGAATATTTTACTGTATGCACATAGTTTACTATATGTATATTTTAGCCAATTTTATCTTAGCACTCTCTCATCAAAAAATCGTTTCACAAACATATAAAACCATGTTAATTTACTTGTGTACAATTCTATGTTTTGTCAGCATAGAATACATCGCGGTATTATAGTGAAAATAATACTGGCAGTAGATCTCCCACGTTTTGAAAAGTTGAAATACGAATATAGTCACTTCCTCGTAGCACACACAGATAAAAGATATTTATAAAACACTTACTCGAGCGGCTCAAGGTTTATGTAGTTCTTGGGTACATTACCCCTTTTACCATCTTGTTTTGCCTTGTACCAATCTCTGTCTTGATTTACTTTAAAAACCTTTAATATATTTGTAGGAACATGGTTAATAGATTGTTACGGAGTAAGAACATGGTTAATAGTTTGTTACGGACATTAATGTCAATTGTGTTACGGTAAATCGATGGTTGGTCTGGTGGTTTAGTGTGACGCCTTTCATTCGAAAGTTTGTAGGTTCGAAACTGGTTGCTAGCTAGTCGGTTGTGTCCTTGGGCAAGGCACATAATGTATATCGCCTGAACCCAGCGGATTAATGGGTTCTACCAAATTAAAGGTAAATGTAAATCATACACAACACACTGCAATAGCTCCAATAACCCGACAATGGACACAAGGTAATCTGACGATTATCCGTGTGTTAACCCCCTTGGTTTTCTCATTCACAGAAATAAACATGAATATCCTATCCTGAATCCAAATTACTTTTTTTTCCGAATAGCTTGGTTGGTTAGCGGGACTGGTAACACGACGAGGGACACAAGAAAATCTAACCATTTTCTGTGTCACCTTTTGCATTTTCTTATTCAAATATAAATTTTGTAATTATACCGTAAGTTTTGATCCTTTTTTAAATGATAATTCGTCAGGAGCTGAAGCAGTGAAGTCGTGCAGGGCGATTGCTTCCCTTGTTATTGTATCATGATGCCTGGAGTATTGACAAGTAAAGACTACTTAGCATTGCAGCTTGTCTTAAGATGCCTATACTAATGTATTTTGATGCAAAATATCAAATTATTAGCAGATTAGAAAACATATTAGCCAGTCAAAAGAGTATGTCTACATGTGTTATATATGTAAAAGGGTCAAAATTACTTTAATGCTCTAAAAATCGTTACAAAAACTTATTATTGAGATATAAAAGGAAAGGGAAATGCATCCACATCGCAAATCTGAAACAGCTCACATATTTTATTACAGTACTAAACTGATTTATGTGACGCTTATCATGTACAAGCAAGCAGACAATATACCTGTTTGCCTGCAGCCTTACCCAACTCATGCAATCAAATACCAAACGATACTGATTGTTGCGGGTTTTGTAACCACAAACTTGAAACCCTGGTCCACGCTTTCGGGGCACACCTTCTCTTAAAGCCGACTTCCCTCAGTACTGGTCGCTCATTATCGCAAACTATTCTTTAGCGCTTTATATTATATTGTTTTGGTTTTAATTGAATTTTGTTTGCTTCTTATTGTTTTTTCAATTTGGTGGCCGCGTCCGCTATATTTATTAAATGATATCCTTTGTTTTAATGACTTGTTTTAACGACTGTTCGTTTTGCCGTCTTTTCCTGTTCTTGTGTCGTGATTTTATTCGTTACCATTTCTAAATACTGGGGCAAAAACATGAATAAACTAAACCAAAATGTTCTGCTATTTTGCTTTAGAGACAGATAATTTATCAAACACTTACTCATGTGGCGTTATTTCAATATGAGTTTTGGGTACAACACCAATTTTCCCATCTTGCTCTGCTTCATACCAATCTTCTTCTTCCTGCTTTACACTGAAAACCTGTAATAAATTTGTATTTTAGATGTTAGAAAAAATAGGTTTTGGATAGCGTTATATTGTAGCAACATATGTAGTGTGTTTATTTGTTACATTAAAATGACCACGTCAAACGTTTACACTTGGGGGGACTATTATAAATTACGCTGGTATATTAATAATGATATCATTGTTATCGCAAGTTGCGCAAAATATGTCTTGTGAAGCTTTTGAGGTGACTGGTTGTGATATCACAATTAAATTGACTTGTGTCAGCTACCATACTTCAATTAGCCAATTATCCGGCCCTGCTTTCTATGGGATTCCGGGCACCTAGATTGGCCATCCCATGATGTTAGGAAATCGTACTGGTCATTGATTTAAACGAAAAATCGTTGCTATGGTTGAAACTCGTAAACAGGTTTATGAAGTCAGTTGCAGGACAATGCATAGCCAACTATGTAAAAAATGTTCAAAAGCGAAATATTTTTGGCATTATCTTAACGTAAAAGTGAAATACAATTTTAAATTGAAAGAACCTTATGGAATTGCTGAAAATGCGTTTTTGTAACTGGTCCTATTGTGCTTCTTCTGAAAGATAGATCGCAGAGAAACGACGTAACATATTAATATCGAAAATAATTTATCTCGTATAAAATTGCTACCTTAACTACTATTCCCTTTTTTAATGCAAACTCGTCAGAAGATGAAACCATGAAGTCTTTGAGAACAATTGCCTCCATTTTGTTATTGGTATGAAGTAATTAGAAGTGCCTATACAAACTTTCTAACCGTAGAGCTTAATGGTAATTATGTCTTCAATATCTGAGTTAATGTTAAATCAAAACAATATGCTAAATACTCAAAACGTTACACTAGAAAAGAACGAACAAGACACAAATTATAATTATTAGTTTATGATCTATGCACCTTCTGTTGTAAATTTACAAAATGCAAGTGTGGCGCACCTAGCTAACCCTTTCGGTGCACTAGTGGGCCGCGGCGCACCATTTAAGAAACACTGATCTAGAGTTTAACAGAACACAAATAGCAAATGTGTCAATACACATCCTGCTTCTAAATAACTGGGTCGATATTAGTCAGCTTTATGCACCAACAATTTTTGCAATTTTGTAAAATGCATGGCTAAAAGATTAAATCATCATGTGTCATAAAACTTCATACTTTTACAATCTGTTTTTTTTTGTTTATAATATGTATAAAACTTGATTAAGTAAGGTTGTATATTGGGTGTTGAAGCATGATATTTTAAACTGTGCAATGTTTAATATGCTTGGATACTTACATGCAAAAAACGGGAATAAATCGTGTTATTTCAGTAAACGTATGTTTTAGGATTATAAAGTATTGGGCCGAATTCAAAATACAGCTACAGTATTGGTTCAGGTAGTTTTGGCCTTATAATAGATCAAAATATGCATACTTTTAACAGAGGAAGCTTTTTGTGCAGAATGTTGTATTGGGAAAATTGATTTGCACAGCAGTTCGGTGAGACACTTGAAGCCAGAAATGAGGTTTTCTGTGAAAATACAATATTTTTAAAAGGTAGGATAGAATATGATATTTATGTTTATCTCGGTGAATAGGAAAACGAAGGGGGTTAACACACTAACACACGGGTAATCGTCAGATCACCTCTCGCCAATCGTCGGGTTACCGGAGATATTGCAGTGTGTTGTGTATGATTCACATGTTCCTTCAATTTGATAGAACCCATTAATTTACTTGGTTCGAGGAATGTCAGTTAAGTGTCCTTCCCATATAAAACCGACTAGCTAGCGGCCAGTTTCGAACTAGAACCTTTCAGCTAAAAGGCGACCCACTGAACCACCAAGCTAATTAGCCGGACTAGTAGAAGTAGGCATTAGCATTTACAGACTTATAATAAGAAAATGGTATTATAAAACACATAAAACAAACACTTACTAACTATTTGTGGCTTTCCATACTTGCAATTCTTTACATTGCGTTGCAGGTGAATCATTTAATAAGAATAATTAGCAATTATTCTGGAATTAACAAAAAAATGGAATAATTAACAGCTTAAAAATACTGTTGTACAAGTTACAATACATAATATTAGGAATAAGTTTTAAGCTTGTTTACATTTCTGAGCACAGAAATCAAGATAACAATTAATTTTGACAGTTACAATTTATAATCACTTGTTGCCACAGGTTTAGGAATACCTTTAAAACAATGAATTTGTTGAAGTCGCTTAGAGGAAAAGATTTCGATTATTTTGAGAAGAAATTGTGTTTATTGGTGTTTTTATACACGATTACCAATTCGTCTCCTACTCTACAAGCTACAAGCATTATTTTCTCAATTTATACCGGTTTATTACTGTGACATCTGACATACGATAGGATATTCATGTTTATCCCCCGTAATAATTTGCCCAATGATAAAAATACTACCATTGTAAATGTAAACCACGTGTTTAACCACCAATATTTGTAAAACACATTTGCTATATGTTTTATGCAAGAAGGTTCCCCAACTACATTTGGTATATTTTATACACCGGGCTAATTTTTGAACGTTTAAATTTCTTTCAAAAATATATACAAAAACTAGAGACTGTCAACCACGTTAACCGCCACTTTTTTAAACCCTGTTGAGTATACCCTATGCTTCCCTGCATGCATTAACGATAGGATTCCCTGGTTATCAAATACATATAAACTGTATAAGATTGTTTCTGCAATACCGAAAATCCTCAAAATAGAATAGGCCTAACTAGAGCCCTAAATAAAGTTATAAAGGGACACTAGGCCTAACCAATCATAAAACGTTTTTGCATGCACAAAAATATAGTGTACACTAAACAGGGTTTTTTAAAATAGTGGTGCTTCACACATGATTGACACTCTTAATTCCCTGGGGTAATTCACCTCAATTTCGCTATTGCATATCGTATCCATATTAGCTAACACTTCTGGTAGATTCAAAATCGATCGGTGATTTCATTTCGTTTTATGTCGAGTGTAAATCAGAATGGTCACTAGTTTTAGTCGAATGAATTTCTAAGGATTTCCCGGAAAATAATAGGTATGTGGCATAAGCATATTTTTCTTTCATATTTAGATTAACCATTTATTTTAAACAATGCTTATTACTAAAGCATTACTAAAGCAATTTCTATTTATTACTAAAGCAATTTCATTTAAAAAGCGACGTACAAATATAGCTGTGACATTTAGTTTTGCTACATGTTGACCCGTATGGAAAGTACGTCAATTTTCGCCGAGATCTCGAGTGTGCACGCGCCAAATATTTAAGTGTGCAGTGTGCAAACGTCCAAGAGTACACACTTCAAGTGTGCACAAAATCTCATTTTTATTACTATTTTGTAAAAATCTTTTAAAAACAAACATATTATTCTATCCTAAATCTATTGTATCCGTCAGCTAATTTATCTAACTACGTAACAAAAAACGTACTGACAGTAAATTACCCGAGGTCCATAGGTAGGTTTACAGGTTTGTTGGAAATTATACGATGTTTATACTGCCAGCTCGCGAGCGTGTGTGAAATTACCCAAGTGTGCAAAGACGCAGGAAAAAAAAAACTGGAGTGTGCAGCTGCCGTACTTTCCATACTGGCATGTTGAGAAACGCTCGCTTTTCTTTATTTTTTGTGTCTCACTTTTCTTCATTTTAACGTCAATCAAAATAAGACAATTTTAGTAAAATAACCCAGTTAACCCCAACAAATTTCCCAAAATAAGGTTGATTAAGCAATAATAAATACACCATTATTAAGCGTTTGAAACAGCTGGAAACTCAAGTCTAAAATAAATGATTAGAGAATCTGAATATGAAAGAAAAATATTTTGTAAAAGATACCCTATGGGAATATGGTAATCAGGCCACTCTTTCGTTTCATTTAGAAAATATAAATATCAAGTTTAAAGTGATGGACATAAATTAAAACTTTTTGAAAAGCGCTGTGAAAAAAAACGGTACAAGTAAAGAAGACGCCGAAGGTACAAGTAAAGAAGACACCGAAGAAACAATTAACATATTCGTGACACGAAGCACTACTCTAATATTGCAAAACTTCACAGCTAAAAAAAACACCGGCGCGGGACACAACTAATTTACAGAAAACAGAATTACAGAAATGACAGAAATTTGATACTAATTTACAGAAATTACAGAAATACAGAATTACAGAAAAAATCCATTTCTAATTTACAGAAATACAGAAGAGAAATACGGAAAACAGAAATACGGAAATACATGCAAACCTGTACTGGGTTGAATTATAACCGACGGAAATGTCCCAAATTTACGGAAATTAACCGATTCTTTTTTCTGTCACCGTTTTAAACGACAGAAATGTCCTAATTTACAGAAATAACCCCGTTCCAATTTCTGTCACCGTTTTTAACGACAGAAATGTTCTAATTTACAGAAATGAACCCGTTCTTTTTTCTGTCGTCGTTTTCAACGACAGAAATGTCCTAATTTACAGAAATGGACCCGTTCCCTTTTCTGTCGCCGTTTTCAACGACAGAAATGTCTTAATTTACAGAAATGAACCCGTTCTTTTTTCTGTCATCGATTTGAACGACAGAAATGTTCTAATTTACAGAAATGAACCCGTTCTTTTTTCTGTCGTCGTTTTCAACGACAGAAATGTTCTAATTTACAGAAATGAACCGGTTCCATTTTCTGTCACCGTTTTCAACGACAGAAATGTCCTAATTTACAGAAATGGACCCGTTCCCTTTTCTGTCGCCGTTTTCAACGACAGAAATGTCTTAATTTACAGAAATGGACCTGTTCCCTATTCTGTCATCGTTTTTAACGACAGAAATGTCCTAATTTACAGAAATGAAACCGTTCCCTATTCTGTCACCTTTTTCAACGACAGAAATGTTCTAATTTACAAAAATGGACCCGTTCCCTTTTCTGTCGCCGTTTTCAACGACAGAAATGTCCTAATTTACAGAAATGAACCCGTTACATTTTCTGTCACCGTTTTTAACGACAGAAATGTCCTAATTTACAGAAATGAACCCGTTCTTTTTTCTGTCGTCGTTTTCAACGACAGAAATGTCCTAATTTACAGAAATGGACCCGTTTTTTTTCTGTCATCGATTTGAACGACAGAAATGTTCTAATTTACAGAAATGAACCCGTTCCATTTTCTGTCACCGTTTTTAACGACAGAAATGTTCTAATTTACATAAATGGACCCGTTCTTTTATCTGTTACCGCTTTCAACGACAGGAATGTTCAAATTTACAGAAATGAACCCGTTCCCTTTTCTGTTACCGTTTTTAATAACAGAAATGTCTTAATTTACAGAAATGCACACGTGCCGTTTTCTGTCGCCGGTTTCAACAACGGAAATACAGTCGTGGTAATCAATCATATATATTTTGCCACAATATGGGGAAACTTGGTGGTGCATGAAGATATATTAGAAATGATTGACAAGCGTAGAAAAAGCGCTACTTGGTTTCATTAAACAATTAAAAACATTCCTGTTTGACAATGGCATAAAGGCTTCCGTTTTTCTTACCAAAAAGCGAATTGAAGAAAGGAATAAATAAAAAATAAAAAGAATAACGAAGTCAAGAAATTACAAATGGTCGACAGTGCTTAGCAGTTTGTGCAGCTAAAATAAGAATCCGAGTAATTGACTACTTTTCCCGGTAGGCAAGACTTGTGGTACCAACTCTGGCATGTGACGCACACTATCTGTTGCTCAAATTGAAGAGTCGCCGAAATAATGTATTAGGCATACAGGAGATTAATTTTCATCACTCTGTTTGAGCAAGGTATATACATGTCTTTGAAATTGTAGCAAAGAAGCCCTTCCTTTTTTGTCAGGATCCTTTAATTTATAGTATCGTCTTAATATTCCATGCGTTTTGTTTTTATACTGCGTCCCTCGTTGACGAATCGGTATTGATCACATCCGAAGTCGTTTTTTGCTCTTTTTGTGGATCCTTGAAAAATACTAGAGAGTGTCAACCACGTGTTTAACCACCACTATTTGTAAACCACATGTTGTAGGCCATATACTCATGCTACAGGGTCCCTAACCACAATTTGTATTTCATACACTGAGTATATGTAGTTTGTTTCTGCAAGCATAAACGCATGGGTCCCAGAGTTATCAAGCCAAACTTCTTTTCCATGTGTAGTTAAACAAGAATAAACGTCTTAAATTTACGCACATTTTCACCACAAATATTTTAAATTAAACCTTCTTTTCAAGCGCTGAAGTGAAATGAAGCTAAATTGCCAAAACAGCCCGATTTAGTTTTTCATGTGTCAGGAAATTCCCCTAGGTTTAGTAGATAAGTTTCTGTTTTTACATATGTGGGTCATGTTATGTAACAATTCTTAAAGTTTTAATCTGATTTGTCGACTGCTTGTCTTATTTGTCAGTGCGATATGGCATGCCAGTCACAAACGTAATTCAAGAACATATCGTCGTTTTTAACGTAATTACCCTAAGTAAATGTTTTCTTTCCTTTAATTGGCACAAAGTGTCTAATAGTCCAACATTTCGCCAAATCTGATTAAAATTAGAGCAGCCGTTCCAGCGCTATATGCCCCAAAAAGCTAATTTATTGGAAAAAAAAACCTTTTGGATTTTAACGTCTCAGGGGAATTCCCCTCGATTCATTACCCAAAATTTTGGTTTCTTCGTATGTAAACCATGTTCTCTTACAAATGTCAAATTTTCATTACGATTCCATTATTCCTTTTGGCAGATGTCGGGGCGACATGGCATGCTTGTCACAATCATGATTTGAGAACAAAATCTTATTTTTAGGGTATTTCCCTAAGTACTTTTTTTATTTCTTCTAAGTGTTAAATCAGTGACTAATGCACTTACATTCTACTAAATCTTATTCAAATTAGAGCAGCTGTTTAAGCTCTATGCCACAAAAAGCTAATTTTTTTAATAAAAAATACCGTTTTGGTTTTTAACCTCCCAGGGGAATTCCCCTTGATTTATCACTCAACATATTGGTTTCTGCATATCTAGACCATGTTGTCTAACAAATGGCTAAGTTTCATTACGATTTCATTATTTCTTTTGGTAGATGTCGGGGCGACATGCCATGCCTGTCACAATCATGATTTGAGAACAAAATCTTATTTTTAGGGTATTTCCTTAGGTAAATTTTTTATTTTTTCCAATGTGTTAAATCAGTGTCTAATGCATTTACATTCTACCAAATCTTATTCAAATTGGAGCAGCTGTTTAAGCGCTATGCCACAAAACGCTAATTTTTTATATAAAAATTACCGTTTTGGTTTTTAACCTCCCCAGGGGAATTCCCCTTGATTTATCACCCAAAATTTTGGTTTTTGCATATCTAGACCATGTTGTCTAACAAATGGCTTAATTTTATTACGATTCCATTATTCCTTCTGGTAGATGTCGGGGCGCCATGCCATGCCTGTCACAATCATGATTTGAGAACAAAATCTTATTTTTAGGGTATTTCCCTAGGTAAATTTTTTATTTTTTCCAAGTGTTAAATCGGTGTTTAATGCACTTACATTCCACCAAATTTTATTCAAATTGGAGCAGCTGTTTAAGCGCTTTGCCACAAAAAGCTAATTTTTTTATAAAAAATACCGTTTTGGTTTTTAACCTCCCAGGGGAATTCCCCTTGATTTATCACCCAAAATTTTGGTTTCTGCATATCTAGACCATGTTGTCTAACAAATGGCTAAGTTTCATTACGATTCCATTATTCCTTTTGGTAGATGTCGGGGCGCCATGCCATGCCTGTCAAACCTTGAGCGAAGAAAAAAAAAAAAAAAAGAAAAAAAAAAACGGACAAAAACAATATGTGTCCCAATTTTTCAATTGGGACCCATAATAACCATAACCTGCAGGTGGGCATACCGCTGGTACGATGCTAATGTTTGTAGCTTTACTGAGTAATTCAGCAGCGCGTTCCAAAGAAAGCGGTTGGTTCCCGAGCTCTATCAGATCATTCATTGCTAAATCTCAAAGAAACAAAATAAACAGGTAAACCAAACTTACGTGTATACAAATAAAGCAATAGCGCATTACAAATCACTTAAGGTACAATATTCGATGTGTTAACCCGCATTACTTAGCCGCTTTTGAAAAAAAAAATAAGCTTTTGTTCGCAAAAGCCAGAGGTAGTTTACGCATCATTATTTGTCACCATGCTATCTAGAGGCCAGGGGGAAGTTGAATCGAATTTGTTTATAACTAGAGAGTGTCAACCACGTGTTAACCATCACTATTTGTAAAACACATGTTGTATAACCTATATTCATGCTACAGGGTCCCTAACCACAATTTGTATTTTATACACTAAGTATGTAGTTTTTGTTTCTGCAAGCATAAACGCATGGGTCCCATAGTTAACATACCAAACTTATTTTCCATGTTTAGTTAAATAAAGAACAAACGTCTTAAATTTACGAACATTTCAACAAAAATGTTTTAAAGTATAGCTTCTTTTCAAGCGCTGTATAATGAAAGAAAGCTAAATTCCCCAAACAGCCCGATTTAGTTTTTCATTGTTTCAGGGGATTCCCCTGGGTTTAGTAGATAAGTTTTTACATAAATAAGTCATGCTATGTAACAATTCTTAAAGTTTTAATCTGATTTGTCGACTTCTTGTTGGAGATGTCGGTGCGATAGGCTATGGCATGCCTGTCACAATCACAATTCAGAAACATATCTTCGTTTTCATGGAAATTAACCTATAAGTAAATGTTTTCTTTTTTTTAATTGGAACAGAGTTTCTAATGTTTTAACATTTTACCGAATTTTAATAAAATTAAGAGCAGCCGTTCAAGCGCTATGGCTACAAAATCTAATTTATTAGAAAAAAAAAACGTTTTGGGTGTTTAAGCGTCTGAGGGGAATTCCCCAAGATTCATTACCCAAAATTTTGGCTTCTGCATATATAGACCATGTTGTCTTACAAATGTCTAATTTTCATTGCGATTTCATTACTCCTCTTGGTAGATGTCGAGGCGACATGGCATGCTTGTCACAATCATGATTTAAGAACATATCCTATTTTTTGGGTATTTTCCTTGGTAATTTTATTATTTCTTTCAAGTGTTAAAAATCAATGACTAATGCACTTACAATCCACCAAATCTAATTTAAATTGTAACAGCCGTTCACGCGCTATGCCCAAAAAAGGCTATTTTTTAGAAAAAACAGCGTTTTGGTTTTTAAGGTCTAAGGGGAATTTCCCTAGATTTATTACCCAAAATTTTGGTTTCTGCATATCTAGACCATGTTCTCTTACAAATGTCAAATTTTCATTGCGATTCCATTACTCCTTTTGGTTGATGTCGGGGCGACATGGCATGCCTGTCACAATCATGATTTGAGAACAAAATCCTATTTTTAGGGTATTTCCCTAAGTAATTTTTTTAATATTTTTTAAGCGTATAATCAGTGACTAATGCACTTACATTCCACCAAATTTGATTCAAATTGTAGCATCCGTTTAAGCGCTATGACCAAAAAAGGCTATTTTTTTAGAAAAAAATGCCGTTTTGGTTTTTAACGCCCCAGGGTAAGTCCCCTGAGTTTATCTCCCAAAATTTTAGTTTCTGCATATCTAGACCATGGTGTCTAAAAAATGTCAAATTTTCATTGATATTCCATTACTCCTTCTGGTAGATGTCGGGGCGACATGGTATGCCTGTCACAATTATGATTTGAGTACAAAATCTTATTTTTTAAGGTGTTTTCCTAGGTAATTTTTTTATTTCTTCCAAATGTTAAATCAGTTCCTAATGCACTTACATTCCACCAAATCTGATTGAAATTGGAGTAGCCGTTCAAGCGCTATGCCACAAAAAGGTAAATTTTTCATAAAAAATACCGTTTTGGTTTTTAACCTACCAGGGGAATTCCCCTTGATTTATCACCCAAAATTTTGGTTTCTGCATATCTAGACCATGTTGTCTAGCGAAAGGCTAAGTTTCATTACGATTCGATTATTCCTTCTGGTAGATGTCGGGGCGCCATGCCATGCCTGTCAAACCTTTGACGAAAAAAAAAAAGAAAAAAAAAGAAAAAAAAAAAACGGACAAAAACAATATGTGTCCCATTTTTCCAAATGGGACCCATAATGACTAGATAATATTTAAACGCCACATTCATTTAAAGAAATAGGCTATAAAGTTTTATTTCAGGCCATTAATCCAATGGGTTCAGTCGACATCCGCCAAGTGCTTTGCAGAGGGAGATATTTGTCAAGATTTTGGTTTAGCGGTGACAGTAAAGGGAACGGGTCTATCTATATCTGTAAATTAGGACATTTCGGTCTTGAAGGAAAGGAACGTGTCTATCATATACAACACACTGCAATAGCTCCGGTAACCCGACGATGGGCGCAAGGTGATCTGACGATTGCCCGTGGGTTAACCCCCTTGGTTTTCCCATTCAAAAGGATAAAGATGAATATCCTATCCTATTTCTGTAAATTAGAACATTTCTGTCGTTCAAATCGATGACAGAAAAAAAAACGGGTTCATTTCTGTAAGATAGGACATTTCGGTCATTGTAAACGACGACAAAAGGAAACCGGGTTCATTTCTGTAAATTAGAACAATTTCGTCGTTGAAAACGGTGAAAGAAAAATAAACGGGTTCATTTCTGTAAAATAGAACATTTCTGTCGTTAAAAACGGTGAAAGAATAGGAACGGTTTCATTTCTGTAAATTATGACATTTCTGTCGTTAAAAACGGTGACAGAAAATGGAACGGGTTCATTTCTGTAAATTAGAACATTTCTGTCGTTCAAATCGATGACAAAAAAAGAACGGGTTCATTTCTATAAATTGGGACATTTCTGTCGTTGAAAACGACAACAGAAAAGAGAACGGGTTCATTTCTGTAAATTGGAACATTTCTGTCGTTAAAAACGGTGACAGAAAATGGAACGGGTTCATTTCTGTAAATTAGAACATTTCTGTCGTTCAAATCGATGACAGAAAAAAGAACGGGTTCATTTCTGTAAATTGGGACATTTCTGTCGTTGAAAACGACGACTAAAAAGAGAACGGGTTCATTTCTGTAAATTAGAACATTTCTGTCGTTCAAATCGATGACAAAAAAAGAACGGGTTCATTTCTATAAATTAGGACATTTCTGTCGTTGAAAACGACAACAGAAAAGAGAACGGGTTCATTTCTGTAAATTGGAACATTTCTGTCGTTAAAAACGGTGACAGAAAATGGAACGGGTTCATTTCTGTAAATTAGAACATTTCTGTCGTTCAAATCGATGACAAAAAAAGAACGGGTTCATTTCTATAAATTAGGACATTTCTGTCGTTGAAAACGGTGACAGAAAATGGAACAGGTCCATTTCTGTAAATTACAACATTTCTGTCTTTAAAAACGGCGACAGAATAGGGAACGGGTCCATTTCTGTAAATTAGGATATTTCTGTCGTTAAAAACGATGACAGAATAGGGAACAGGTCCATTTCTGTAAATTAAGACATTTCTGTCGTTGAAAACGGCGACAGAAAAGGGAACGGGTCCATTTCTGTAAATTAGGACATTTCTGTCGTTGAAAACGACGACAGAAAAAAGAACGGGTTCATTTCTGTAAATTATAACATTTCTGTCGTTAAAAACGGTGACAGAAATTGGAACGGGGTTATTTCTGTAAATTAGGACATTTTTGTCGTTGAAAACGGTGACAGAAAATGAAACGGGCCCATTTCTGTAAATTAGAACATTTCTGTCTTTGAAAACGGCGACAGAAGAAGCAACGGGTCCATTTCTGTAAATTAGGACATTTCTGTCGTTCAAATCGATGACAGAAAAAAGAACGGGTTCATTTCTGTAAATTAGAACATTTCTGTCTTTGAAAACGGCGACAGAAGAAGCAACGGGTCCATTTCTGTAAATTAGGACATTTCTGTCGTTCAAATCGATGACAGAAAAAAGAACGGGTTCATTTCTGTAAATTAAGACATTTCTGTCGTTTAAAACGGTGACAGAAAAAAGAATCGGTTAATTTCCGTAAATTTGGGACATTTCCGTCGGTTATAATTCAACCCAGTACAGGTTTGCATGTATTTCCGTATTTCTGTTTTCCGTATTTCTCTTCTGTATTTCTGTAAATTAGAAATGGATTTTTTCTGTAATTCTGTATTTCTGTAATTTCTGTAAATTAGTATCAAATTTCTGTCATTTCTGTAATTCTGTTTTCTGTAAATTAGTTGTGCCCCCGGCGCGCAGCCTAGTACATTCTGCTTCCAACCAAACAAACATTGGGGAATCACCACCATTGTTACTTATTTAAATACCATGCTAAAGGGGTTTAAGGGGCAATTTCGGTTATTTTCTTACTTTTATTTTTAAAAAAACATTGTTAACGGATTAACATTCTACCGAGTATGGTTAGCAGAGTCCTATCGGTTAGTCTGGCGGTTTAGTGCGACGCCTTTCAACCGAAAGATTGCAGTTTGAAACTGATCGCTATAGCTAGTCGGTTGTGTCCTTGGGCTAAAAGAAGCTAAATTCCTAAAATAAACGTCAATTTGGTTTTTAACGGATACTTGGAATTATCACGAATTTATCGCCGGAAAATTTGGTTTAAAAAAAGAAATACAGTATAAAATGTATTTTCCAAAAATTCTAAAAGTACGCATAGTTGTGGATTTATGGTTCATACATAGTGGCTTAAAATACCAAACCATAAGAGACTTTAGAGCAGCAGGAGTTCTTAACCAGTGGGTCATATTCATAGGAGCATTTGGAGGTGGGCCACAGAGCTATTTGGTCAATTATGAAAATTTTAGTTTTATACGTTAGATAATTTCACAGTACACTTGTGTGTCTCTGGTTTTGATTGAAGCTGAAAAGAAAGAAGCTGGCATGGTGTTAGTTTGGTTTAGTGTGGTTTGGTTTGGTTTATTCATTTTTTGCCGCAGTTTTTAGAAATGGTAAACGAATATAATCACGACACGGGAACGGGAAAAGACGGCAAAACAAAGTTGTTAAAACGTCATTAAAAAATGATATAATTTAAAAAGCGGACGCGGCCGCCAAACCTAAGCGAAAGAACAATATTAAGCAATCCAAATTTAATTAAGACCAAACGATATTAATATTTAGAAAATCAAACTACGAAAGAAATTCGTACTGGTATTTGGCAATTACGGCCCCCTTTGTCTTATAATTTCGAGTATCTACATTGTCTATTTTAGAGAGCCTACTTCGTAATTTTAAAAAGTGAATCACGAAATATCCTCAAAACAAAAGTAGGCCACGATTATAAAATGGTTGATAACCCCTACACTGGAGTCACTTTTTGCCTTGACAAATTTTAGTCATTAGTACGCACAGGTAGGCCTACATTTCTAAAACTTCAAACGTTATTAAAATAAACATTTAATATGGTAGCAATGTTGCATAGGTTTTTAAAGCATGTACATCAACCATAAGTTTGCCATAAAATAATTTTAAAAAAGTAGTAGGTTTGCGTATATCCGTACCATTGTAACTAACATTCTTTAATATTTTTAACCAATTTCTTTATGTCAATGACTACTATAGCTAATTGGCCTCAGGAGTGAATGTTAAGAAGAATCCACTTCATAGTTTAGCGATTACAGTGTTAAGATAAATTTCTGAAAGCTTCATGCTTTTATTATTATGAACAAGGACTGTTTTGCATTGCGAGGTAGAGATTGACGATGTAACTGTAAATATTGGCTGAATGATGTGTGAATTCAGGAAACGGAAGCTATTTATATTCTTAGAGGAAATTTGCAAGCAGCAGTGCATGTATATCGAACGCATGTTTCACATCTATAAAGTATAGATCCAAATTGCAGCTCCAGCAATGGCTTGGCAGGTTTAGGTTCACATACATACAAACACTTAAAAAAACGACCACGGTTGTACAGAATGTTTAATTGTAATATTGATTTTACAGTTCGCTAAGAAGTATAACGTAAAAAGTGATGTTTTCTGCAAACATACGATATTGAAAAGGTAGAAATAGGCATTAGCATTCATAGAATTATATGAAAATGGCGGCGTTACAAAACATATAGAATACAATAACTTAGGCTACTAAATATTCATAGCTTATCGCAGTTGCAATTATTTTATTTTCGTCAGAGGTAAATTATTTAATGAGGCTAATTAGAAAACATTCTGCAATTAACAATAAAACGAAATAATTTAGACTATATATACAGCTTAAAAATAGGCCTACTGTTTTACCAGTTACAATACTTAATATTGCGAATATGTTTTTAAGCTTGTATATATAGATCTAAACATTGAAATCAAGATAATATTTTTTTTTATTATAAACAATCGTCGTCACAGGTTTAGGAATAACTTTAAACAATGAATTTGTTAAAGTCGCTTAGAGGAAAAGATTTCGGTTATTTTGAGAAGAAATTGTGTTTATTGGTGTTTTTATACACCATTACAAATTCGTTTCCTACCCTACAAGCATTATTTTCTCAATTTATACCGGTTCATTACTGTGACATTGGAAATCTTCTGGATAATACAACCAAAGAGGTAGGTTTATTCATTTGATTGTAACAAGTTAGGATAGGATAGGATAGGATATTCATGTTTATTTCTGTTAATGGGCAAACCAAGGGGATTAACACACAGGCAATCGTCAGATCACCTCGCGCCCACCGTCGGGTTACCGGAGCTATTGCAGTGTGTTGTGTATGATGGACACGTTCCTTTAATTTGCTATTTTAATAAATTGTGGAAATCCTTCTTGTTCTGACAAGCGCTCAAAGAAAAACGATAAATAAAACAAAACAATACGTGTCTCTTTTTCACATATGCCACCCATAACTTTATACTCGTTCTTGTTGTCCTGTTGTTGGAGCATATCCGGCTGTTGTTGCATATATGATTGTCACAGGTTAAATAGCTTCCTTGATGTTGTATATTTGTATTACGAATGTACAGGCTTGCGAGGAACAGTAACCGTATGTATACCCGCGTTGAAGCCAATTCAGTACTGTCGGTCAGCCGCGTGTATCGGATTTTAGCCAACATTTGTTGAATCAAACTCACCCGCTGGCCTATTCAAGTGTCCTTTACTATGAATATTTGCTTAGCCCAATGCAAGGGTTATACTAAAACTGTAGGCACGTCTCAAAAATAAACAATACACTACAATAACTATGCGCGGGACCAAAACGCTGGGTAATCTAAAGATTTTTTTGTGTAAAAACGACCCTGGATTGTGTTCTCTAATCATGGGGGTAAAGTCCGGCCGGTTACTCTGGTGGTTAAGTGCATCGTCTTACAGCCGATAAGTTGTAGATTCGAAACTGGTCGCTAGCTCGTCGGTTTTGTCCTTGGGCAAAGCACTTTACGGACATTGCCTGCGGATTAATCGGTTCTACCCATATGCAACACACTGCAATAGCTCTGGTAACCCGACGGTGGGCGTGAGGTGATCTGTCGATTGACCTTGTGTTAACCCTGTTGGTTTTCCCATTCACGGGATAAACATGAATATCCTAAAGTTAGTTATTATATAATCATATTATTAATTATTAAATTATTTATCAGGCATGGCTTGTTGGTGGAAAAGCTTATAATGCAACGTTGGTTGAATACCTTTTAAACCAGAGTATTCCTTGGGAACAAACCAGTCTCGGTTTGAAAGTTCGCAGCTCTTGCTACAGATACAATATTTCGAAAATAAACCTATTGGGGTCTGGTAAGAACGGCAAGATATTACATACCACTTATGGTACTTTTAACTTATTTAATTATCCGGCCGCTTAATCTGGCGATTAAGTGCGTTGCCTTTCAATCGAAAGGTTACAGGTGCGAAACTTGTCGCTATTAGTCGGTTGTGTCTTTGGGCAAGGAGCTTTACGGACATTGCCTGAACCCAGCGGATTAATGGGTTCTACCAAATTGAAGGAACGTGTCCATCATATGCAACACACTTCAATAGCTCCGGTAACCCGATGGTGGGCGCGAGGTGATCTGACGATTGCCTGTGTGTTAACCCCCTTGGTTTTCCCATTCACGGGGATAAACATGAATATCCTATCCTAATACAGGCTCTGACTATGATTTGTTGAAGACTAGCTTGGTCAAATGTGAAAAATGGATTTACGAAGGGGTAGAAACATCTTTTGTTACCGAGGTAAGGTAGGCCTATATGCTACTGCAAAATGAGAACTACGATCTATTTATTTTACTTATTTTGTGTTTCCACTATGTAAACACGAAGCAGGACCTTTGATAAAAATTTGGAAAGCGGGAAAAAAGGCAAAACGACAGTCGTTAGAACACGTCTAAAAAAGCAATAGATTATTTAAATTTCGCTAAAATTAGACGTGGCCGATACACCCGAAGAAGTGGCCGCTTAACCCACTTTATTTGTAATCAGCTACACCATTTTTATACAGTTCAATGCCGTATGCGAAAATGCGTGGAAACGTCCTACATGCACTTCTTTGTATTTCGCTGGGTCAATGGTTGGCGGTTTCGTGTGCGGAGTTCTATCTGACAGGGGGGTATTAGGATTTTTTATATTTATTCTGATTTATGTTGATAATGCATTATTATAATTAAAGAAAAAGGCGGTTAAAATCGTTAATTTTATTATAATTTTGTTGTTTTGGGTGGTTAAATGCTGTCGTTCCTCTCTAAATTGAGTGTCTGCAAACCTAACAAATTTGGTAGACTATGCTGCATAAAAAAAGATTGCAAGATAAAATTAAGAAACATCTTTAGTGACCTGCGTTTTAGTTCTAAATGGACTAGTATTGGTAAATGGCAGAATTATTTGTGCGGCCGGTTGGTCTAGCTCAGGGATGTCCAACCTGCGGCCCGCGGGCCGGCAGTGCGGCCCACCTGAGATTTTTGTGCGGCCCGCTAGTCATTTTTACTCCAAGTAGTATTTTGAACTTTAAATCTTGGCCTAATCCAAATGTATCAGTCAGCTTTTTCAAAACTGCATCTCATTGACTTTGTATTGCAGAAATAAGTTTTTGTTTCTTTTTATATGTGTGGTATTTGTTTATTTTTTCAAAGATAAAATTAATGGCTTTTAATTGTTTCTTTATGTACCCATTCAGGGTTGGAATTCATTTACGTGGAATCGCTATTCGCGAACAGTTTTCTAAAGTTCGCGAATTACAAAATTTAACAAAATCGCGAAAATATAATTTACCGGTACTGATTTCGCTTTTAATATTAAATTCTTAACACGTTAATACAACATCGTTTGCCTTAACCTTAACATTATTTATTTACAAGCATTGCTATCACAAGGCAATAATCGCCATTATGCGTTAATATACCTCGATTCCTTTATTTATGATTGGCGAGATGCGACACACCCCTTTTGAATTTACGTTTATTGCAATTTATCATTACTGTACTACTAAATAACGGTACTGTCTGCTTTATGAAATAAATATCTTTCTGGACGTTTAAGGCAATTTATCATAACCAAAATTTTTTTTCGCGCGCTCCTTATCCGCGCATTTCGCAAATCATTTCAAAACCATTAATTCGAACCCTGCCATTTTTATTTAAATCTAATAGGTTCTGCGGCCCATTGAATTATTTTAAGTGACAATGCGGCCCATTACAATAAAAGGTTGGACATCCCTGGTCTAGCTGGTTAAGTGCGTCGCCTTTCAATCGAAAGGTTATAGGTGCTAAACTGGTAATGGTCGTCAACTAGTCGGTTGTGTCCTTTGGCAAGGCACTTTTTGGACATTGCCTGAACCCCCAGCGGATTAATGGGTTTTACCAAATTGAGGAACGTGTCTATCATAAACAACTCATTGCAATAGCTCCGGTAACCTGACGTTGGGCGCGAGGTGATCTGACGATTGCCCGTGTGTTTACCCATTTGATTTCCCCATTCACGGGGATAAACATCCTATAACCTCAAAACTAAATGTTGTCCAAGTCTAACCTTCTACAGTAATGAACTGCATTTTAAATAAAAACTCTGATCTTTAGATTTGGCAGGCGGCCCATCTTTCTTATCACAACTCTTGGAGCGGCAGTGTCAGTTTTGTTGTCTGGATTTTCCACCTGTTTTGCGATGTATCTTGTGATGCTGTTTATAGGCGGCTTTACATCAAATGTTTCTTACGTTACAATAAGTCTTATAGGTAACTTTTTCTACTTCTTTAAAAAAGAGCATTCATAAGTAGATGTTTTTTTTCTGATTGGCGACTATAAACCTTCAGTTTTCATCCAAAAAAAATCTGACTTTAGAGAGTTTTCCTTTAGGATAGGATAGAATATTCATGTTTAACAGTGAATGAAAAAAACAAGGTTCTTTCAATTTGGTAGAAGGCCGTTAATCCGCTGGGTTCAGGCAATGTCCGTAAAGTGCCTTTCCTAAGGACACAACCGACTAGCTAGCGACCAGTTTCGCACCTGCAATCTTTCGGTTGAAAGGCGTCGGACTAAACCTTCAGACTAACCGGTTTTTATTTGCAAAAGCGCATTAACTTTTTCAGTTTCTGAGTTCATGCCCGTGCGGTTGCGATCGTTTGGCTACTCATGTGCTGGGATGGGATACGCAGTTGGTTACGTTATGGTGGCTGGCATGGCCTATTTTATCCGAGATTGGAGGTTATATCTTAAAGTTTGCGGCTCGCTTGAGTTCGTCTACATGCTCTATTACTTGTAAGTAAAATAGGTAATGTGAAATACCAATTCTTAATTTGCAAAACCAAGTGGTCATATTAACTACGAATAACACCTTTAAAAGAAAAGGTCAACGAAAAACGACGATTTTTGGTTCGGTATAAAAAATATTTTTAAATTCGAACTGATCACGTGACCAGTAGAAAACACTCACCATAATATTTACATTTTAAAGCCCACAACGCTTGTTCCGTTAATAATAACACTGGTATGACCGTTTTAAATAATACACCTTTAGATTCGTTTGATAATAGTTATCAATTAAAGCTCAGGGGTATATGTTGTTTACCTTACTATTTAACTATTGATTTTAAATAGGATCGATGCAAAACATTAATGAAACCATGGTGGGCTCGTTACTCGAACCGTTTTTGTATAAAATTCGGTATATGTATCGGTCGCGTTAACCATTTGGCCACACGACCGTATAGTAGCGGACCATTTTTTGCGGTGACATTTTATTTAGAAATTTTTTGCGGTGTCATTTTATTAGGAATATACGACACGACAGTATGGAAAAATAGTGTACAACAAAAAAAACAATGTGTGGACCGGCAGCAGCCAACTGCCGAATGTCTTAGAAAAAGGTTATTCACATATAAAAGGTTAAACAGATGCCCATTTTAATTTGTGGTTAAGTGACTTATTTTTTGCGGTCCGCTGAAGTACCATTGCGCCACCTATTAGACAGCACATGTTGACATTTAAACTAGCGTAGCGTTATAAGTAGTTTAACACAACACAAATTGGGTTTTATTGTTCTTTAGCTGGATTGATGAAACTCCCCACTGGCTACTTGCTAAGGGGAAAATCGACGAAGCACAAAAACTATTGGAGAAAATATCTAAAAAGAACAAGAAAAATATGTCAGATCAAAACATGGACGCTTTAAAATCTTCTAGCGAAACTGTAATTGGAACATGGGAGTCATGCGTCATGTTCGTCAAACGACCAATACTTTTAATTCGTCTTGCAATATTATGCTTTGCATGGTAAGAATGTCATAATTTATTATTTTTATTAAATGTATTTAAAAAAATTGAATTCAAGTTGTTTTCTGGGCTGTTAACTGTTTTATTTCCCTCCAGGACCATTGTAAGTATGACCTACTATGCCATTTCGCTTAATTTGAACAGCCTAAGTGGAAACAGGTTTTTGAACATAATGTATGGTGGTCTAATAGAAGTGTGGAATATCATTCTATTTTGTATATTTGTTGAAACAAAAGGCCGTAGAAACACCTATATTGGCATGATGGCGATATGCGCGCTGGGAATTGCAACAACTCCATTTATTCTTTTATGTAAGTAAACATTTGGTAACGAAATTTTTGGTTGTCTTTACCCAACGGTGATCTGACGATTGCCCGCGTATTAACCCCTTGGTTTTTCTATTCACGGAGATAAACATAAATGAATATCCTATCCTATGTGTTTTTTTTAAAAGTAGCATATGCATATCAACTTCCTTAACTTTTATAGGGAGTGCAAAATTATCGGTTGTTTCGACAATGCTAAGCAAACTTACAGTCGGCATTGCATTTTCCATTCTTTTCATTTACCCTGCTGAACTATTTCCCACCAATTTACGACAAACAACTTTTGGATTATGTAACCTGTTCGGCACAGCTGGTGGACTGATTGCTCCGTTTTTAATTTATTCAAGTAAGTTTCCTTGTGTCGAATTTTCCACTTCGATTTTGCTACGTTTTTCTAGTGAAGTTAGTCTGGCGGTTTAAAGTGACGCTTTCAACCGAAAGGTTGCATATTCGAAACTAGTCGCTAACTAGTAGGTTGTGTCCATGGGAAAGGCATTTAACGGACATTTCCTGAACCCGATTACTGAATTGAAGGAACGTCTATATCATACACAAAAACTGAAATAGCTTCGGTAACCCGACGGTAGGCGTGAGGTGATCTGACGATTGCCCGTGTGTTAACCCCCTTGGTTTTCCCATACACGGGGATAAAGATGAATATCATGTTCTATCCTAAGTTACAATGCAAGACGTAGCAAAGCGGGATTTGCTAACAAACATGTTTCTTCAACAACACTAAAGCACAGATACCGATGTGTATTGAATGCTTTATCAAAGATATGTTTTCAGAAGTTAACTTCTTCACAATTTTTTTTTTCTTTTTTTCTTTATTCTTAACTTTTTATATATTAAAATTCGTAGTGATTTTAAATGTAACAGATAAAACACTGATAATTTGTTACAGGTGATAATGGAAACATATTGGCTCCCTCATTAGCTACTGCTGCGGTTATTTTCTTTTCCGCGACCCAATTTCTGTTTTTACCCAAAACCAAAGCAAATCAGCTGCCCCAGAATATTGAAGATGCTCTAAAACTGAAATCGTAAGTGTTAATAATAGGATATTTATGTTTATCCCCGTGAAAGGGAAAACCAAGGGGGTTAACACACGGGTAATCGTCAGATCACCTCGCGCCCATCGTCGGGTTACCTAAGCTATTGTAGTGTGTTATGTAGGATTCACACGTTGCTTCAAGTTGATAGAACCCATTAATCCGCTCGGTTCAGGCAATGTCCGTTAAGTTCCTTGCCCAAAGACACAACCGACTATAGCTAGCGACAAGTTTCGGATCTGAAACCTTTCGGCTGAAAGGCGTCGCACTAAACCGCCTAACTAACCGATCAGAATGACCAAATAAATCATAGACAGCAATTGTGACTAAGGTTTTGTTATGGTCTTCCCGATAATTATGTAAAAGCGTCAGCGATGTGGGAAAATTGTTTAAACGAAACCATTATCTTCTGGAGTCTAGACGGTTATATCCTTGGACAAATGACTTAGTGGTCAGCACCTAGACCCAGTAAGTTAATGGGTTTAAACTTAATATAGATATTTCTTAATCATATGTATAACACTGCAATAGATGTGGTATAGGTGGACGCGAAGCTAAACCGACAATTTCAGATGTGTGATAACGCCCCTTTCTTTTTTCTTTCATGGGGAAAATAGCCTACGTGAATATTCATTCGATCCGATCAGAAAACGTACGATTTGTCACACAAAGAGACAGTTAAAATTACTTTAAATACGAAAGTTGTTTACTGAAATTTTAGCAGGCGCTTGCTTGTAGCCTATGCATTAACTTCTATTTTAAAGCATTTTAGGTGAATGTCTTGCGAAACATTTGACAGTTAACACATTTAAGCGTTTTAAGACCCTTCCTTTCCGTAGATCTATAAATGTTTGCTGTTCAAACTGTGGACACAGCTCCAGTAGCGACGTTCAAGTTAAAGAGTAAAGACCAGACTCACTACGACAGTTTGGAGTTTTTGGGGAACTCATTAGCTTAGTGGGTTATTGCATCGCGTTTCACCCGAAGTGTTGCAGCCTCGAAACTGTTTACCAGCTAGTGGGTTGTGTCCTTGGGCAGGGCACTTAACAGATATTGTCCGAACCCAAAGGATTAATGTTTTTCCAAATTGCTGGGTGATCTTATGGTTGCCCATGTGTTTTCCCAAATGGGGATAAACATGAATATTTTTTATTATATATTCTATATCAATCTAGAGGGTTTTTTTGACCTTGTAAATGACTCAGACCATTTTCGCAGTTAATTAAATGTGTTGTGGCAAGTTATTTATTTTAGTTAATA
>CH001841.1:1334179-1347577 GCA_000149265.1 Ciona savignyi | reverse complement strand
ATTCTGTGTTAACCCCCTTGTTTTTTTCCCATTCACGGCGATAAACATCCTATAACCTCAAAACTAAATGTTGTTCAAGTCTAACCTTCTACAGTAATGAACTGCATTTTAAATAAAAACTCTGATCTTTAGATTTGGCAGGAGGCCCATCTTTCTTATCACAACTCTTGGAGCGGCAGTGTCAGTTTTGTTGTCTGGATTTTCCACCAGTTTTGCGATGTATCTTGTGATGCTGTTTATAGGCGGCTTTACATCAAATGTTTCTTACGTTACAATAAGTCTTATAGGTAATTTTTTCTATTTCTTTAAAAAAGAGCATTCATAAGTAGATGTTTTTTTCTGATTGGCGACTATAAACCTTCAGTTTTAATCCAAAAATATCTGATTTTAGAGAGTTTTCCTTTAGGATAGGATAGGATATTCATGTTTAACAGTGAATGAAAAAAACAAGGTTCTTTCAATTTGGTAGAAGGCCGTTAATCCGCTGGTTCCAGAGAATGTCCGCCAAGTGCCTTGCCTAAGGACACAACCGACTAGCTAGCGACCAGTTTCGCACCTGCAACCTTTCGGTTGAAAGACGTCGCACTAAACCTCCAGACTAACCGGTTTTTATTTCCATAACCGCATTAACTTTTTTAGTTTCTGAGTTCATGCCCGTGCGGTTGCGATCGTTTGGCTACTCATGTGCCGGGATGGGGTACGCAGTTGGTTACGTTATGGTGGCTGGCATGGCCTATTTTATCCGAGATTGGAGGTTGTATCTTAAAGTTTGCGGCTCGCTTGAATTCGTCTACATGCTCTATTACTTGTAAGTAAAATAGGTAATGTGAAATACTAATTTTTAATTTGCAAACCCAAATGGTTATATTAACTACGAATAACACCTTTAAAAGAAAAGGTCAATGAAAAACGATTTATGGTTCTGTATATAAAAATGTATTTTTAAATTCAACCTAATCATGTGACCAATAGAAAACACTCCCACAAGCCCCACAACGCTTGTTTCATCAAGAATAACACGGGTATAACCATTTTAAATAATACACCTTTAGATTCGTTGGATAATAGCTATATCAATTAAAGCTCAGGGGTATATGTTGTTTACCTTACTATTTAACTATTGATTTTAAATAGGATAGATGCAAAACATTAATGTTTCAATTTAAAATAAGTGCGGCTACCGGAACAAAAGCCTTGTTAAAAGATATATTTTTAGCTTACAACCGATCAGGTAGCTGACAAAATGTGTTGTTCATTTTTTTTAACTGAGCTCAGTTTCGAGCCCATTAGGGGTTCGTCAACAAATCCATTTTTGTTTGACGGTATAAGTATCGGTCTCGTTAACCATTCGGCCACACGACCTTTCAGTAGCGGACGAACTTTTTTTCCTTACCGAGCCAAGTTTCGAAACCATGGTGGGCTCGTTACTCGAACCGTTTTGGTATAAAATTCGGTATATGTATCGGTCGCGTTAACCATTTGGCCACACGACCGTATAGTAGCGGACCATTTTTTGCGGTGACATTTTATTTAGGATTTTTTTGCGGTGTCATTTTATTAGGAATATACGACACGACAGTATGGAAAAATAGTGTACAACAAAAAAAACAATGTGTGGACCGGCAGCAGCCAACTGCAGAATGTCTTAGAAAAAGGTTATTCACATGTAAAAAGTTAAACATATGCCCATTTTAATTTGTGGTTAAGTGACTTATTTTTTGCGGTCCGCTGAAGTACCATTGCGCCACCTATTAGACAGCACATGTTGACATTTAAACTAGCGTAGCGTTATAAGTAGTTTAACACAACACAAATTGGGTTTTATTGTTCTTTAGCTGGATTGATGAAACTCCCCACTGGCTACTTGCTAAGGGGAAAATCGACGAAGCACAAAAACTATTGGAGAAAATATCTAAAAAGAACAAGAAAAAGATGTCAGACCAAAACATGGAGGCTTTAAAATCTTCTAGCGATACTGTAGTTGGAACATGGGATTCATGCGTCATGTTCGTCAAACGACCAATACTTTTAATTCGTCTTGCAATCTTATGCTTTGCATGGTAAGAATGTCATATTTTATTATTTTTATTAAATGTATTTAAAAAAATTGAATTCAAGTTGTTTTCTGGGCTGTTAACTGTTTTATTTCCCTCCAGGACCATTGTAAGTATGACCTACTATGCCATTTCGCTTAATTTGAACAGCCTAAGTGTTAACAGGTTTTTGAACATAATGTATGGTGGTCTAATAGAAGTGTGGAATATCATTCTATTTTGTATATTTGTTGAAACAAAAGGCCGTAGAAACACCTATATTGGCATGATGGCAATATGTGCGCTGGGAATTGCAACAACTCCATTTATTCTTTTATGTAAGTAAACATTTGGTAACGAAATTTTTGGTTGTCTTTACCCAACGGTAGGCGCGAGGTGATCTGACGATTGCCCGCGTATTAACCCCTTGGATTTTACTATTCACGGAGATAAACATAAATGAATATCCTATGTGTTTTTTTTCGAAAGTAGCATATACATATCAACTTTCTTAACTTTTATAGGGAGTGCGAAGTTATCGGTTGTTTCGACAATGCTAAGCAAACTTACAGTCGGCATTGCTTTTTCCATTCTTTTCATTTACCCTGCTGAACTATTTCCCACCAATTTACGGCAAACAACTTTTGGATTATGTAACCTGTTCGGCACAGCTGGTGGACTGATGTGCTCCGTTTCTAATTTATTCAAGTAAGTTTCCTTGTGTCGAATTTTCCACTTCGATTTTGCTACGTTTTTCTAGTGAAGTTAGTCTGGCGGTTTAAAGTGACGCTTTCAACCGAAAGGTTGCATATTCGAAACTAGTCGCTAACTAGTAGGTTGTGTCCATGGGAAAGGCATTTAACGGACATTTCCTGAACCCGATTACTGAATTGAAGGAACGTCTATATCATACACAAAAACTGAAATAGCTTCGGTAACCCGACGCGTAAGGCGTGAGGTGATCTGACGATTGCCCGTGTGTTAACCCCCTTGGTTTTTCCATACACGGGGGTAAAGAAGAATATCATGTTCTATCCTAAGTTACAATGCAAGACGTAGCAAAGCGGGATTTGCTAACAAACATGTTTCTTCAACAACACTAAAGCACAGATACTGATGTGTATTGAATGCTTCATCAAAGATATGTTTTCGAAAGTTAACTTCTTCACAAATTAATTTTTTTTTAATTTTTTTATTTATTCTTAACGTTTTATATATTAAAAATTAGTAATGATTTTAAATGTAACAGATAAAACATTGATGAATTGTTACAGGTGATAATGGTAACATATTGGCTCCCTCATTAGCTACTGCTGCGGTTATTTTCTTTTCCGCGACCCAATTTCTGTTTTTACCCAAAACCAAAGCAAATCAGCTGCCCCAGAATATTGAAGATGCTCTAAAACTGAAATCGTAAGTGTTAATAATAGGATAAACATGTTTATCCCCGTGAAAGGGAAAACCAAGGGGGTTAACACACGGGTAATCGTCAGATCACCTCGCGCCCATCGTCGGGTTACCTAAGCTATTGTAGTGTGTTATGTAGGATTCACACGTTGCTTCAAGTTGATAGAACCCATTAATCCGCTCGGTTCAGGCAATGTCCGTTAAGTTCCTTGCCCAAAGACACAACCGACTATAGCTAGCGACAAGTTTCGGATCTGAAACCTTTCGGCTGAAAGGCGTCGCACTAAACCGCCTAACTAACCGATCAGAATGACCAAATAAATCATAGACAGCAATTGTGACTAAGGTTTTGTTATGGTCTTCCCGATAATTATGTAAAAGCGTCAGCGATGTGGGAAAATTGTTTAAACGAAACCATTATCTTCTGGAGTCTAGACGGTTATATCCTTGGACAAATGACTTAGTGGTCAGCACCTAGACCCAGTAAGTTAATGGGTTTAAACTTAATATAGATATTTCTTAATCATATGTATAACACTGCAATAGATGTTGGTATAGGGTGGACGCGAAGCTAAACCGACAATTTTCAGATGTGTGATAACGCCCCTTTCTTTTTTCTTTCATGGGGAAAATAGCCTACGTGAATATTCATTCAATCCGATCAGAAAACGTACGATTTGTCACACAAAGAGACAGTTAAAATTACTTTAAATACGAAAGTTGTTTACTGAAATTTTAGCAGGCGCTTGCTTGTAGCCTATGCATTAACTTCTATTTTAAAGCATTTTAGGTGAATGTCTTGCGAAACATTTGACAGTTAACACATTTAAGCGTTTTAAGACCCTTCCTTTCCGTAGATCTATAAATGTTTGCTGTTCAAACTGTGGACACAGCTCACAGTAGCGACGTTCAAGTTAAAGAGTAAAGACCAGACTCACTACGACAGTTTGGAGTTTTTGGGGAACTCATTAGCTTAGTGGGTTATTGCATCGCGTTTCACCCGAAGTGTTGCAGCCTCGAAACTGTTTACCAGCTAGTGGGTTGTGTCCTTGGGCAGGGCACTTAAAAGATATTGTCCGAACCCAAAGGATTAATGTTTTTCCAAATTGCTGGGTGATCTTATGGTTGCCCATGTGTTTTCCCAAATGGGGATAAACATGAATATTTTTTATTATATATTCTATATCAATCTAGAGGGTTTTTTTGACCTTGTAAATGACTCAGACCATTTTCGCAGTTAATTAAATGTGTTGTGGCAAGTTATTTATTTTAGTTAATAACACTTTGTTGGTGGCGCACTCATACAGAGCTCATTTTTGTGCCAAATTAAATTATTTCCCATAGCTGTCGCTAACACATGTAAGGATGACATTTTAATGTTGTTGTAATAAACGTTTTAGTTATCGTGTACGCACAGATTTAATGTTACATTTTTTAAAGTAATGGTGTATTGTATACAGCAATATTGATACTATATTTGCAAAATCTGCATTTTACTTAATCCAGGCCGGCTGTGTTTATTCTATTATAACCTTATGACGTCATTGATACTCATTACCTCATGAAGTCAATGACACTTAAATCAGTTGTTTTCCATCTACGTCATTATTTCTTCATAAAGCGGTGTTGGACCAATTAAAAACACACCGAGACACATACAACCTAATAAAGAATACATCTACGAGTGCAGTTTTCTGATTTTTCTATTTAGTGGGAGGTTCCGCTGCCAGTCAAGTTTGGCTTCAAGCCTACGGGAACATATGGGGTCGGAATGGAGATTCATAGACGACAGCGGATCATAGGACATGGCCTATATGGTACTGCAAAATGAGAACTATACGATCTGTTTATTTTACACTTTAGTTTAGATTAGATTATTTTGTGTTTCCATTATGTAAACACGAAGCAGGAATATTGATACAAATTTGGAAAACGGAAAAAAACGGCATAACGACAGTCGTAAGAACACGTCTAAAATGCAATAAATTATTAAATTTCTGTATAATAAGACGTGGCCGATAAACCCAAAGAAATGGTCGTTAAACCCACTTTATTTGTAATCAGCTACACCATTTTAATACAGTTCAATGCGGTATGCGAAAATGCGTGGAAACGTCCTACATGCACTTCTTTGTATTTCGCTGGGTCAATGGTTGGCGGTTTCGTGTGCGGAGTCTTGTCTGACAGGGGGGTATTAGGATTTTTTTGATAATGCGTTATTATAATTAAAGAAGAGGGCGGTAAAACCGTTTATTTTATTATAAATAGTTTTGGGTGGTTATATGCTCCCGTTTCTTCCTAAATTGAGTTTCTGCAAACTTGACAAATTTGGTAGACTATGCTGCATAAAAAAAGAATGCAAGATAAAATTAAGAAACATCTTTAGTGACCTGCGTTTTAGTTCTAAATGGACTAGTATTGGTAAATGGCAGAATCATTTGTGCGGCCGGCTTGTCTAGCTGGTTAAGTCCGTCGCCTTTCAATCGAAAGGTTGCAGGTGCTAAACTGGTCATGGTCGATAACTAGTCGGTTGTGTCCTTGGGCAAGGCACTTTTCGGACATTGCCTGAACCCCTAGCGGATTAATGGGTTCTACCAAATTGAGGAGCGTGTCTATCATAAACAACTCATTGCAATAGCTCCGGTAACCCGACGGTAGGCGCGAGGTGATTTCACGATTGCCCGTGTGTTAACCCCCTTGTTTTTTTCCCATTCACGGCGATAAACATCCTATAACCTCAAAACTAAATGTTGTTCAAGTCTAACCTTCTACAGTAATGAACTGCATTTTAAATAAAAACTCTGATCTTTAGATTTGGCAGGAGGCCCATCTTTCTTATCACAACTCTTGGAGCGGCAGTGTCAGTTTTGTTGTCTGGATTTTCCACCAGTTTTGCGATGTATCTTGTGATGCTGTTTATAGGCGGCTTTACATCAAATGTTTCTTACGTTACAATAAGTCTTATAGGTAATTTTTTCTATTTCTTTAAAAAAGAGCATTCATAAGTAGATGTTTTTTTCTGATTGGCGACTATAAACCTTCAGTTTTAATCCAAAAATATCTGATTTTAGAGAGTTTTCCTTTAGGATAGGATAGGATATTCATGTTTAACAGTGAATGAAAAAAACAAGGTTCTTTCAATTTGGTAGAAGGCCGTTAATCCGCTGGTTCCAGAGAATGTCCGCCAAGTGCCTTGCCTAAGGACACAACCGACTAGCTAGCGACCAGTTTCGCACCTGCAACCTTTCGGTTGAAAGACGTCGCACTAAACCTCCAGACTAACCGGTTTTTATTTCCATAACCGCATTAACTTTTTTAGTTTCTGAGTTCATGCCCGTGCGGTTGCGATCGTTTGGCTACTCATGTGCCGGGATGGGGTACGCAGTTGGTTACGTTATGGTGGCTGGCATGGCCTATTTTATCCGAGATTGGAGGTTGTATCTTAAAGTTTGCGGCTCGCTTGAATTCGTCTACATGCTCTATTACTTGTAAGTAAAATAGGTAATGTGAAATACTAATTTTTAATTTGCAAACCCAAATGGTTATATTAACTACGAATAACACCTTTAAAAGAAAAGGTCAATGAAAAACGATTTATGGTTCTGTATATAAAAATGTATTTTTAAATTCAACCTAATCATGTGACCAATAGAAAACACTCCCACAAGCCCACAACGCTTGTTTCATCAAGAATAACACGGGTATAACCATTTTAAATAATACACCTTTAGATTCGTTGGATAATAGCTATATCAATTAAAGCTCAGGGGGTATATGTTGTTTACCTTACTATTTAACTATTGATTTTAAATAGGATAGATGCAAAACATTAATGTTTCAATTTAAAATAAGTGCGGCTACCGGAACAAAAGCCTTGTTAAAAGATATATTTTTAGCTTACAACCAATCAGGTAGCTGACAAAATGTGTTGTTCATTTTTTTTAACTGAGCTCAGTTTCGAGCCCATTAGGGGTTCGTCAACAAATCCATTTTTGTTTGACGGTATAAGTATCGGTCTCGTTAACCATTCGGCCACACGACCTTTCAGTAGCGGACGAACTTTTTTTCCTTACCGAGCCAAGTTTCGAAACCATGGTGGGCTCGTTACTCGAACCGTTTTGGTATAAAATTCGGTATATGTATCGGTCGCGTTAACCATTTGGCCACACGACCGTATAGTAGCGGACCATTTTTTGCGGTGACATTTTATTTAGGATTTTTTTGCGGTGTCATTTTATTAGGAATATACGACACGACAGTATGGAAAAATAGTGTACAACAAAAAAAACAATGTGTGGACCGGCAGCAGCCAACTGCAGAATGTCTTAGAAAAAGGTTATTCACATGTAAAAAGTTAAACATATGCCCATTTTAATTTGTGGTTAAGTGACTTATTTTTTGCGGTCCGCTGAAGTACCATTGCGCCACCTATTAGACAGCACATGTTGACATTTAAACTAGCGTAGCGTTATAAGTAGTTTAACACAACACAAATTGGGGTTTTATTGTTCTTTAGCTGGATTGATGAAACTCCCCACTGGCTACTTGCTAAGGGGAAAATCGACGAAGCACAAAAACTATTGGAGAAAATATCTAAAAAGAACAAGAAAAAGATGTCAGACCAAAACATGGAGGCTTTAAAATCTTCTAGCGATACTGTAGTTGGAACATGGGATTCATGCGTCATGTTCGTCAAACGACCAATACTTTTAATTCGTCTTGCAATCTTATGCTTTGCATGGTAAGAATGTCATATTTTATTATTTTTATTAAATGTATTTAAAAAAATTGAATTCAAGTTGTTTTCTGGGCTGTTAACTGTTTTATTTCCCTCCAGGACCATTGTAAGTATGACCTACTATGCCATTTCGCTTAATTTGAACAGCCTAAGTGTTAACAGGTTTTTGAACATAATGTATGGTGGTCTAATAGAAGTGTGGAATATCATTCTATTTTGTATATTTGTTGAAACAAAAGGCCGTAGAAACACCTATATTGGCATGATGGCAATATGTGCGCTGGGAATTGCAACAACTCCATTTATTCTTTTATGTAAGTAAACATTTGGTAAGGAAATTTTTGGTTGTCTTTACCCAACGGTAGGCGCGAGGTGATCTGACGATTGCCCGCGTATTAACCCCTTGGATTTTACTATTCACGGAGATAAACATAAATGAATATCCTATGTGTTTTTTTTCGAAAGTAGCATATACATATCAACTTTCTTAACTTTTATAGGGAGTGCGAAGTTATCGGTTGTTTCGACAATGCTAAGCAAACTTACAGTCGGCATTGCTTTTTCCATTCTTTTCATTTACCCTGCTGAACTATTTCCCACCAATTTACGGCAAACAACTTTTGGATTATGTAACCTGTTCGGCACAGCTGGTGGACTGATTGCTCCGTTTCTAATTTATTCAAGTAAGTTTCCTTGTGTCGAATTTTCCACTTCGATTTTGCTACGTTTTTCTAGTGAAGTTAGTCTGGCGGTTTAAAGTGACGCTTTCAACCGAAAGGTTGCATATTCGAAACTAGTCGCTAACTAGTAGGTTGTGTCCATGGGCAAGGCATTTAACAGACATTTCTGAACCCGATTACTGAATTGAAGGAACGTCTATATCATACACAAAAAACTGAAATAGCTTCGGTAACCCGACGGTAGGCGTGAGGTGATCTGACGATTGCCCGTGTGTTAACCCCCTTGGTTTTTCCATACACGGGGATAAAGAAGAATATCATGTTCTATCCTAAGTTACAATGCAAGACGTAGCAAAGCGGGATTTGCTAACAAACATGTTTCTTCAACAACACTAAAGCACAGATACTGATGTGTATTGAATGCTTCATCAAAGATATGTTTTCGAAAGTTAACTTCTTCACAAATTAATTTTTTTTTAATTTTTTTATTTATTCTTAACGTTTTATATATTAAAATTAGTAATGATTTTAAATGTAACAGATAAAACATTGATGAATTGTTACAGGTGATAATGGTAACATATTGGCTCCCTCATTAGCTACTGCTGCGGTTATTTTCTTTTCCGCGACCCAATTTCTGTTTTTACCCAAAACCAAAGCAAATCAGCTGCCCCAGAATATTGAAGATGCTCTAAAACTGAAATCGTAAGTGTTAATAATATGATAAACTTGTTTATCCCAGTGAAAGGGAAAACCAAGGGGGTTAACACACGGGTAATCGTCAGATCACCTCGCGCCCATCGTCGGGTTACCTAAGCTATTGTAGTGTGTTATGTAGGATTCACACGTTGCTTCAAGTTGATAGAACCCATTAATCCGCTGGGTTCAGGCAATGTCCGTTAAGTTCCTTGCCCAAAGACACAGCCGACTATAGCTATCGACAAGTTTCGGATCTGAAACCTTTCGGCTGAAAGGCGTCGCACTAAACCGCCTAACTAATCGATCAGAATGACCAAATAAATCATAGACAGCAATTGTGACTAAGGTTTTGTTATGGTCTTCCCGATAATTCTGTAAAAGCGTCAGCGATGTGGGAAAATTGTTTAAACGAAACCATTATCTTCTGGAGTCTAGACGGTTATATCCTTGGACAAATGACTTAGTGGTCAGCACCTAGACCCAGTAAGTTAATGGGTTTAAACTTAATATAGATATTTCTTAATCATATGTATAACACTGCAATAGATGTGGTATAGGTGGACGCGAAGCTAAACCGACAATTTCAGATGTGTGATAACGCCCCTTTCTTTTTTTCTTTCATGGGGAAAATAGCCTACGTGAATATTCATTCGATCCGATCAGAAAACGTACGATTTGTCACACAAAGAGACAGTTAAAATTACTTTAAATACGAAAGTTGTTTACTGAATGCATTAACTTCTATTTTAAAGCAATTTAGGTGAATGTCTTGCGAAACATTTGACAGTTAACACATTTAAGCGTTTTAAGACCCTTCCTTTCCGTAGATCTATAAATGTTTGCTGTTCAAACTGTGGACACAGCTCCAGTAGCGACGTTCAAGTTAAAGAATAAAGACCAGACTCACTACGACAGTTTGGAGTTGGCTTTATGAGTTTTGTTTAACTCATTAGCTTAGTGGGTTATTGCATCGCGTTTCACCCGAAGTGTTGCAGCCTTGAAACTGTTCATCAGCTGGTGGGTTGTGTCCTTGGGCAGGGCACTTAACAGACATTGTCCGAACCCAAAGGATTAATGTTTTTCCAAATTGCTGGGTGATCTTATGGTTGCCCATGTGTTTTCCCAAATGGGGATAAACATGAATATTTTTTATTATATATTCTATATCAATCTAGAGGGTTTTTTTGACCTTGTAAATGACTCAGACCATTTTCGCAGTTAATTAAATGTGTTGTGGCAAGTTATTTATTTTAGTTAATAACACTTTGTTGGTGGCGCACTCATACAGAGCTCATTTTTGTGCCAAATTAAATTATTTCCCATAGCTGTCGCTAACACATGTAAGGATGACATTTTAATGTTGTTGTAAAAACGTTTTAGTTATCGTGTACGCACAGATTTAATGTTACATTTTTTAAAGTAATGGTGTATTGTATACAGCAATATTGATACTATATTTGCAAAATCTGCATTTTACTTAATCCAGGCCGGCTGTGTTTATTCTATTATAACCTTATGACGTCATTGATACTTATTACCTCATGACGTCATTGACACTTAAAGCAGTTGTTTTCCATCTACGTCATTATTTGCTTATAATAGCGTTGTGCGATCAATTAAAAACACACACAGAGACACATACAACTTAATAAAGAATACATCTACGAGTGCAGTTTTCTGGTTTTTCTATTTAGTGGAGGTTCCGCTGCCAGTCAAGTTTGGCTTCAAGCCTACGGGAACATATGGGGTCGGAATGGAGATTCATAGACGACAGCGGATCATGGGACATGGTTCCGGCCAAATAGACGCGTTGAAAAACCCCTGGCCCCACATGTATTTGCATTTATGCTCGTTAGATTTCTAATCGTTCTGAATTGGGTATTTTATATAAAAAAGGGAATTGAATTGTCCGATTGATTAGCTTCGTGGTTTAGTGCGTCGCCATTAAAGGAGGGTGTAGTTTCTAAACTGATTGCTAGCTAACCAGTTGTGTACTTCGCGGGCATTGACTGAATCCAGTAAATTAATGGATTCCAACAAAATTAAAGGAACGTCTCAACCATATGGAGCATACTAAAATAGCTCTTAAACTAAACTTCTATAATGGGAGAGTAATTTGGCGATTACCGTATGTTGGCGTTTACCTATTTAAAAAGAGAAAACATGAATATATATCCTTGTAGAAAACCCACGGAAAGCGCGGAAGATAACCCGACGGGTTAGTCTGGTGGTTTAGTGCGCCGCCTTTCAGACGAAGGATTGCAGATATGAAACTAGTCGGCTGATTCCTTGAGCAAGGCACTTAATGCATATTGCCTGCTGAACCCAGCGGATTTTTGGTTTTACTAAATTGAAGGAACATGTGAATCAAATACAACACACTGCAATAGCTCCGATAACCCGACGGTGGGCGCGAGGTAATCTGACGATTGCCCATGTGTTAACCCCCTCAGGTTTTCCCAATCACGAGGATAAAGATGAATATCCTATCCTATCGAGGTTTAGCGTCAAAGCGTCACTCAGTGTGGCATTAACCATTCGAGGATTTGATATCAAACGTTTCAATCTTTTGAATCTGTCATCATTCATTCAAAGTTTGACTTTTATCGTTTCAATCGTCCGAGAAAAGAAATTATCGTTGGAGTTACTTTCTGTGTTCGGGTGCGCTTGGAGTCTTCTCTGTGGATCGGAAAATCATCATTTCTATATCATGGACATTTTTGTCGAATCAGAAAAGGCTTTCCTTCACGACAAGCGTCGTAGACATGCGCAATCAATCTTACATACCTTAAAGTCGGTCGATCTTGTGACTACCGCTTTATCTACCACACGAATCTCTGACTGTTACCGTTGTTCAGCATTTTGGAAAAGGTTGGTGGATATAAGTGTAATTGGGGTACGGTTAGGACTAAAGCATTATTAATTATTACACGAGTATTGTCTACAGTGGATTATTGTCCAGAAGTATGGTTATTTAATGTCTAGGATTCGGTTGTAGGGGTTCAGTTGTAAGTGGTTCAGTTGTAAGTGGTTCAGTTGTAAGTGGTTCAGTTGAAAGGGGTTCAGTTAAAAGGGTTTCAGTTAAAAGGGGTTTAGTTATAAAGGGGTTCGGTTATAAAGGGGTTTAGTTGAAAGGGGTTTAGTTGAAAGGGGTTCAGTTGAAAGGGGTTCAGTTGAAAGGGGTTCAGTTGAAAGGGGTTCAGTTGTAAGGGGTTCCATTGTGAAGGGTTTCAGTTGTAAAGAGGTTTAATTGAAAGGGCTTCGGTTCAAAAGGGGTTTAGTTAAAAGTGGTTTAGTTGTAGGGTTTCGGTTGTAAGGGGTTCAATTGAAAGGGGTTTAGTTGTAAGGGGTTTAATTGTAAAGGGGTTTAGTTATAAAGGGGTTCAGTTATAAAGGAGTTCAGTTATAAAGGGGTTCAGTTAAAAGGGGTTCAGTTGTAAATGGGTTCAGTTGTAAAGGGGTTCAGTTAAAAGGGGTTCAGTTGAAAGGGGTTAAGTTGCAAAGGAGTTCAATTGAAAGTAGTTCAGTTGCAAAGGAGTTTAATTGAAAGTAGTTCAGTTGCAAAGGGGTTCAATTGAAAGGGGTTCAGTTACAAAGTGGTTCAGTTGCAAAGAGGTTCAATTGAAAGGGGTTCAGTTGTAAAAGGGTTCAATTGTAAAGGGGTTCAGTTAAAAGGGGTTCAGTTAAAAGGGGTTCAGTTAAAAGGGGTTCAGTTAAAAGGGGTTCAGTTAAAAGGGGTTCAGTTAAAAGGGGTTCAGTTAAAAGGGGTTCACTTGTAGGTGTTCACTTGTAGGGGTTCACTTGTAGGGGTTCACTTGTAAGGGGTTCACTTGTAAGGGGT
>CH001841.1:1313721-1327053 GCA_000149265.1 Ciona savignyi | reverse complement strand
GAGCGTTTAAAATGAGATAACAAAGTAAAAATAAATTTTGATGACCTACTGGAAAATAGGATTAGGTACAAAGCGAAGCTATTTTTTTGTTCAAACTCGTATTTAAATGCTCTATTTTAATTTTGATTTTCAGCTCTTTCATATGCGTAATGATTTCTTACATATTTTTTAATTCAGCAGTTTCAGGGTTATACCTAGGCTGAACTGTTATTTTATTTAAAATTGTGTATTTTTGATTTACCGTTACCACTTTAACTTTTCTTAGAAATTTGTGATAAAAAATATTTTGTCTGGGAACATCGGCTGTAAAGCCAAAAAAATACTTATTTTTTTACCCGATAATGGTAATTCTCTGTTTTTTTGTGTAAAATTAAGAAACTACGAAACTACCAGTTTTTGTATTTTTAAGATGGTATAAAGGAAAGATAAAAAGGATGGTAGCTGAAGAGATTCTTAAACAACAAAAAAAGAATGGGCAATTTTTGATCAGGGAAAGTGAATCTACCCCTGGCGATTTTTCACTATCAGTAAGGTTGGTTGGTAGTTTAGAGATGTTATATTGATTGAAACAATATAGCCTTCATTTTCCCTTTGAAGTTTATACACGAAATAATAAATCAGAACAAAACTCTCCCATTACCAGAATAATTGTGGTTAAAAATGTTGGCAATCAAACAATTTTACAAATCTAAAGTCAAAACACCAAGTGTTTATATCGCTGTCTATATTTCTCCTGAGTTTTTGTATTGATGGTTCAAGCTGTAATTAAACTGCTTGCCACTAAACATCTTACAATTAAGCTACCACAACTAAAGATTTAAAAACTTTGTTATATTATATTATACAACTAAGCCCACGTATAACTGAACCCTTTTATAAATAAATAGCCTACCACTAAACCCCCTATAACCAAACACTTTTTTTACAAAAAAATGTCCACGCATAAATCATTTTAACCCGGCAACAAAACCTTTCACCAACTAAAATCCTTACACCTGAAAAGTAATTCTTACAACAGAGCCCCTACAACTGTACCATTTTACAGGGGGTTTAATTGTAAGTGTGTGGTTAGTTGTAGGGGGTTTAGTTGTAAGGGTGTGGTGAGTTATAAGGGGTTTAGTTCAAAGGGTTTAAGTTAGCATCAATTGTAAAAGTTTTGGTTGAAAGAGGTTCTTTTGTAATGGTTGACAGTGTTGTCCATTTGCACTAGACACACATATTGCTTATTAGATTAAAACGGTTGTCATATAAAGCACCCATATGAATATCTTTAATTTTGAATATATATTACTCTTATTTACAGACTAAAAACATTTAAAATGTAGTATATAAAATTATTTTTTGAAATGGAAAATACAGCCACATTTGAGGCGTCAAATGATTTTGTTTTCACTTTTTCGTTTTAATTGATACTTTCACCATATCCAAAAAGTTTATTATCTGGTAAAACATAATTTGGTGGCAGGTTCAACAATGCTGTTCAGCATTTTAAAGTTCTAAGAGATGGCGCCGGAAAATATTTCTTGTGGGTGGTCAAATTCAATTCACTGAATCAACTTGTTGATTACCACCGGACATCTTCAGTTTCAAGAAGTCAAACCATATATTTAAAAGACATGGATGAATAAGCATTGATCCGATACTTGTAAGTCCATTTTTTAACAGCTGGCTGTGTCTCTTTACCAAGTCCATTTTTTAACAGATAAACTGTTCGGGTTCGGCCACAAAAACGTTGTACACAATATTTTATTGTTTTTTATAAGCGATATATTGAAGCACAACACCGGCTGCCCACCAATCATTTTAGTGATTCATTCATTCGTATATACTTGTTATGTAACATTATTTAAAATAAAATAAAACTTTAAAGTCACCGCGATTTTTAAAATTAAGGTTTTTATGTACTGATAAGTTTTTTTGGAAAGCACATGTTCAATGTCAATAAATTTCTATCGGTTCGTCTTCAGTTATTTTGTGCATGTAAATATCATTCTCATAATAAATACTGAGTTTAAAATATTATGCTTTTAACACTGGGATAAACTCTTTGACTCGAAAATTTTACTGTCCTGGTCACAAGGTGTTGGCGGTTGATGTTCAAAAACTGGTGGGAATAGTTTAGTTTTTGTTTCCACGATGAAAACATGAAGCAGGACTATTGATAAAAATTTGAAAAACAGGGAAAAGTGACAATTATTAGAACACATTTAAAAAAGCAATAACTTTCTAAATTTCGGTACAACTGGACAAATATGTGATCAAGGCCGATAAACAAGCGTAATTAAAGTCAACCATAGATCATATAAGGTAACATCTTTAAAATGATCCGCCAACTACACTTTAAGGTATCAGTTTTAAAGACAGCAATTATGTGGAAGGACGGGAGAAGTTTCTTAATGTATATGCAGTGTACAAACTGGAAAATCATGGTGATATTATTAGCTTTGCCAGCTTCTTGACAAATACATAAATGTGTGTCATCAGAAGAAATAAATTGTAAACTGCAACATTGCGTTTACAAATTAATTTTCGAAAAAAAAACTTCGAAAAAGCTGCAATTAGTAATATCATATTTTACACTGTTAAGACATTGCAAAAATCACAAAATTGCTGTATATTTACTAGGTCTTATGTATGATTATTTCCCTGATTCAGAAAACCAGCAGTATCTAACATTTAAAAAAAAACTGGCAGAAGCTGATAAATATTTAAAGCAATAAAAAAGTTGACATAAATAAACCATAGTTTTTGGAACTGAGTAACGCCAAATCGACTGTTATCATGACAAATACTGATGATTTAAGCTCTTTGTCATGTATTTTAGAATATTTTTGTTTTTTTAGTCCATATGAGTAATTTTGACCAATAATGTAGCGTTTTAAATTTGTTTAGTAATGTGTTCATCTTTTAAAACTTAACATCAATGCAGATATTGTGTCTTGAAACTAATTTGTATATTAAGCTTCAAATACTGTTGCTGCTACGTTTTAATAATAATGGAGGCAAAAGCCCTGTACGACTTTATACCATCGTTACCTGACGAATTGTCATTTGAAAAAGGATCAATGGTTAAGGTAAAATGTAATATTTTACTTTTTATATTTTTTTTGTGTCACTGGAAAATTAGTTAAATATTAAATACAATTAATAAATATTAGCGGCTCCCTAAATATGTTAAGGGCCGAATAGTAAGTTTAAAACACTCAGAAGTAAAAGTGAAACCGTTTAAATCAATACGTTTTGAGTAAAATCAGTTTTCTTTCTGTTTCTGGCATTTTGTGAAACAGAATGAAATTGTAATCCATTGGCATTGTCAAGTAATTTTTAATTACCAGTATTATGATGTTGTCATAAATAAACTAGAAAGTGTCAACCACGTGTGTAACCACCACTATTTGTAAAACACATGTTGTATGCCATATATTCATGCTACAGGGTCCCTAACCACAATTTTTATTTTATACACCGAGTATATAGTTTGTTTCTGCAAGCATAAACGCATGGGTCCCATAGTATACCAACCAAACTTCTTTTCCATGTGCAGTTAAATAAAAGATAAACGTCTAAAATTTACGAACATTTCACCACAAATATTTTAAATTAAAGCTTCTCTTCAAGCACTGTAGTGAAATAAGGCTAAATTCCCAAAACAGCCTGATTTATTTTTTAATGGTTTCAGGAAATTCCCCTGGGTTTAGTACATAAGTTTCTGTTTTTATAAGTGACTTATGTTATGGAACAATTCTTAAAGTTTTAATCTGATTTGTAGACTGCTTATTAGAGATGTCAGTGCGATATGGCATGTCTGTTACAATCGTAATTCAGGAACATATCTTCGTTTTCAAGGAAATTACCCTAAGTAAATGTTTTCTATTTTTTAATTGATACAGAGTGTCTAATGGTCTAACATTTCACCGAATCTGATCAAAATTAGAGCAGTCATTCAAGCGCTATGCCCCTAAAAGCTAATTTATTAGAAAAAAAACGTTTTGGTTTTTAACGTCTTATGGGAATTCTCCTGGATTCATTTCCCAAAATTTTGGTTTCTGCATATCTAAACTCATGTTGTCTAACAAATACCAAAGTTTGATTGCGATTCCATTACTCCTTTTGGTAGATGTCAGGGCGACATGGCATGCTTGTCACAATCATGATTTGAGAACATATCCTATTTTTAGGGTATTTCCCTAGGTAATTTTATTATTTCTTCTAAGAGTTAAATCAGTCACTAACACACTTAATTTTCACCAAATATGATTCAAATTAGAGCAGCCGTTCAAGCGCTATGCCACAAAAAGCTAAATTTTTCATAAAAAATACCGTTTTGGTTTTTAACCTCCCAGGGGAATTCCCCTTGATTTATTACCCAAAATTTTGGTTTCTGCATATCTAGATCATGTTGTCCAATGAATGACTAAGTTTCATTACGATTCGATTATTCCTTCATTCCTTCTGGTAGATGTCGGGGCGCCATGCCATGCCAGTCAAACCTTTGACGAAAAAAAAAAAAAAGAAAGAAAAAAAAAAACGGACAAAAACAATATGTGTCCCATTTTTCCAAATGGGACCCATAATAATTTGTGGCCAGATTAAACAATGTCTAGAATTTCTTAGGGCAGTGACTACAACTTTGCATGTTTATGATGGCTTGTTAAGCTATATTTTTTCTTGTTCATAAATACATTTCTTCTGGTTCATAAAACAGCAAACCATATTTTCCTGTAGTCCCCAGAATCTAGTTAGTGTACGATGCTTTATAATTGATTTTATTAAACCTGTTGGTCAAAAATCCAAACCCACGATGGGCATTTTGTCAAAATCCTAAATTTTTGGTTCGACAGCTCTTACTGGCGTCATTACGTAGCCTACGTTTGTAACTTCTCAAAGCTGTCAAACGGCTAACAGGTGGATTTGAATGTTCTGTGGTGTATTCGAACCAAAACATATGCAACAAAACTATTTTCCAAACCATAAAAAAATTTCAAATTGGGAAAACTTATTTGCGAATACAGAAAACAGTCGTTGCTTTAACAGGTGGATTTGAACTAAAACCGGCCTGTTTTTATCATTTCAATACATATCTTTGAAACATTGAATGTTGCTCCATCGGATTGTACAAAGTCAATCATTAAACGTTTTAGGTACATAAAAACATCCTTCAAAAAGCAATTACGACTTTGCCGCCACCCGACAATAATAAATATATCACAGGTCTTAGGTGTAAGAGATAAAGAAATGAATTGGTATAAAGCAGAACAAGATGGTAAAGCTGGTGTTGTACCCAACACCTATATTCAAATTATGCCGCAAAAGTAAGTGTTTTATAAATATATTTTTAACTTTGTCTGCCATTCTAGTACGAGTAAGTAAAGATACCGATATTCACGTTTTTTGCAAACGGGGTAGCTTATACTGCCAAATGTGTGTAGAATTCCATGATTCATTTCATTTAATTCAAATATGTTACACAAGTAAAAATATTTTTTATTTTTATTAATATGTTACACAAGTATTTTTTTTTTTATTTTAAGCTATTATTTTGTTTATCCTGGTGGTCAAACAGTGCTAAAATAAAGTTAGTTTTTGTACTAAAATAGCATGTGTACTGTAAGCTATGTAAGCTCTGCCATATAATGTGTTACACCAATAAATGTAGCTTATATAATGTATTTTTTTTAAAACCGAGATAAATCAGAGGGTTGACTTGGATGCATTTAAAACACATAATATTTAGGCAATGATGCATTTTAAAATATTGCAATAGATGACAAATTTTGAACCTATTTACGTAGCGCATGCATTTTTTTTATTTTGACAAATTTTCTTATTTTCTGTAATTTGTTTTGGTTTTGAGCATCAATGGATATATGTGTTAAGATAAATTTACAGTTCTGTTTTTGAATGAAAAGGTTTACTACCGTTATATTGCAGTTATTTTACCCCAATAACAAGAGAGGCAATCGCACTGCACGACTTCATTGCTTCAGCTCCTGACGAATTATCATTTAAAAAAGGATCAAAACTTAAGGTAAAAATAAAACAGTTATTTAGATATCTAGTTATTATGGGTTTAATTTAAACGATTGTCAATATGACTTTTCTTCATAAGTTTCAAGCAGAAATGTTCGAGTCTAAATGGTTACCAAATCGCACATATCCCTTGAAGTGTGTTATTTGTTTCACAAACCACAAACTATTGGGTCTCTATTATCCAAACTTAATATCCATGTTTTGTTAAAGAACTTTGCATGTTGGCTAACAACAATAAAACACTTTAAAAGTGTCAACCAAGTGTTAACAACCACTATTTTTAAAACCCAATTTGAATGTATTTTATATATGTTTCTGCATGCAAAGACTACCGGGTTCCCTGATTACCTACCCAATTACACTTGGTATATCCTATACGAAGTTGTTTGTTTCTGCAAGCAAATGACACATGAAGTGTTGGGGAGTTAACCTGTAAACCCACTAACTTATATCGGACTATGTTTTATAAATTTTGGTGGTTACCACGTAGTTGGCAATCTATAGTTTTTTCAAGGTTAATGTAATGTAGCTTCGCAAACATTGGCAATCTTTTAATTGGCGAAAATAAGATAACAGATGAATCTATAAATTGATTATGTTTATAATCGTAAAACAAAATCTATTATTATCTTATGAAAGTCAAGTCTGTGTGGGTGGGGAGACGTTTAGATCAATCTATCTACTGAGATGTCCTAGTTTTTTATTACATTAGGCGATGAATAATCCTCCTACAAATATATTAAAGGTTTTAAAAGTGACGCAAGATAAAGGTTGGTATCAAGCAGAACAAGATGGTAAAAGTGGTATTGTACCCAAGAACTACATAAAACTTGAACCAGTGGAGTAAGTGTTTTAGAAATCTACTTATTTGGGGTTATCTATTGCCAGAAGAGGGGCAACTTAGCGGACATCGCCTAAGCGCACTCGATAATTGGGTTGTATCAAATTGAAAAAAGTTTCAATCTTAAACAACTGGCGTAAGGAGTATTGCCCCTGCCAGAACGCTTCCACTTTACAACGCTGCCCAACAAGGGCAATTCGGGAACTTTCCGACTGTCTACAAAGTTTTCATATGCAACAAAGCTTTTTTTAAACCATAAAAAAGTTTTCAAATTGGAAAAACTTAATTGCGAATAGAAAAACGTTCATTGCTTAAAAAAATTTATTTAGATTTGCTGGTTTTAATTCAAACTGTGTTGATTGTGCACTACAAATACGCAAATTAATTTTGTACATGATCCAGGAAATTATTATCATCCATAGAGACATTATTACTGCCATAGAGAAAATATTATCATCCAATGTAGACAAATCTTTATTTTATGACTGCAACTGGCTGAGATGCTTTTTTTTCACGTAGAGTAATTTTAAACAATTTTGAGATAATATTTTGATCTGTTAATCTTCATTTACCTTAATGCATGCAGCTTCCCTCCTTCCCGCTTTTCCTTCTTTTAGTTTTCCCCATATTAAGACAAATTTACAACTCAACTTTACTGCTGCTTAGTCCTTATTCACTGCAGTTTTCTTACTCCAACACTAAGAGAGGCAATCGCGCTACATGACTTCACTGCTTCAGCTCCTGACGAATTATCATTTAAAAAAGGATCAAAACTTCAGGTAAGATTGTATAATTCTTTAATTTTTTAATTTTAAAAAGACACATTAAAAAAAGGAAAGAGCAACATTTATATTTGGTATTCAAGATTTAGAACTGCATTGAAGACAAACAATGACAGATATGATTAAAAAAAATTAATTAGATGGCCTGATCAATTATTTCCTGAATATCTCATGGGGCATTGTGCAAGTCTGTTGGTTATGTGGGTTCTAGACAGGCCTATATTCTTGTTTATTGTTACATTTGCGTGAAACCTCTATAGAATAGGATATTCATGTTTATCTCCTTAAACTGTTCGAGTAAAAGGCGAGGCACTAAATCGCCAAGCTGATTGGTCAGACAAATTTAAATACCCATTCTTTTCAGATTTTAAAGCAAGACACATTTTTGTATAAAGTAGAACAAAACGGCATATGCGGTTTTGTTCCTAACGCCTATATTGAAGTAAAGTCGCACAAGTAAGTGTTATAAATCAACAGTTCCGTTTGGGCAATGTTTAAACTTTAAAGTGTAAAATCCACTGTCAGCGCATTTTAAATAAAATTCATAATAATTGGCTAAGAGCTTATCACTGCCTTAAGAACAAAAATTGTTAAACTTGCTTGTGGCATACAAACGCTGTTGCAATGGTTAACACAGAAATATCGGATTATCTTATTATATCTAAAAACAATTTGTAGTGGCGAGGTTATACCGGGTTCGAAATTAAAATGAAATAAAAACTCTTATTCTTCCACAAATGTTTAGTCTGTTTTATTCCTATAATCTAATGTATATTTTTAAAACATGCGAAATTTCTAAAATCAAAGTGAAAAATGGCCCTGAAAATTGAAATGTATATATTTGTATTTGGCAATTTATATCTTACACTATACGTAATTATCGTTATTTCAATCTTAAGGTGGTATAAAGGACATATGACAAGAGCGTATTCTGAAAACGTGTTAAAACAACAAAATAAAGACGGGCAATTTTTGGTTCGTGATAGTGAATCTAGCCCTGGTGATTTTTCACTTTCAGTAAGGTTGGTTGGTAGTCCGAGTTGTATGAAACAATTGTATGTGGTCAACAGAAAGTTTACTGGCATATTTAACTGCAGGTTCAACAATCAAGTCAAGCATTTCACAATTTCAAGGGATATAAATGGAAGATATTTTATATGGAGCGACAAATTTGAATCAATTAATATTCTCGTTAACTTTTACCGCAGCTCTTCAGTTTCACGAAATCATACTTTAAATCTGATAGATATGGATGAATAAGTGGTGATTCGGAGGGAAAGCAGGAAGGAGGGAAACCACACATTAAAATACAGATTATGACATTATAGTCAGTTTTAACATGAGGTAGAAGTAAGAGTTAGTTCTGGGGTTGAGATTAGTGTTTAGGGCAAGGTTTGAATTAGTTTCTGTAATTTTAGTGTGTAGTTTCCCTCCTTCCCTCCTTTTAGTGTTGCCCGTGATTCGGTGCAATTTTACAGAAAAACAACAATTTATAACTAATTACAATTGCCCGTATGGTAGCGTCTTTCGTGTTTTCCCATTCATAAACATAAAAATCTTAATAAAATTAAGACAATTTTTTTACATTCGGAAATGACCCTTACAAATACAAGTTCTAACCGCTTCTTCAGTTTTTTGCATGTATAATTGTTTTGCGCATAATAAATAATACACAGATTAAAATATTGTGATTTTTAAGGCTGCATTCCTTATTTTTAAATGTAATAATCGTGGTAAATGCTCAGGCAGACGCATATGGCTGCTAGTCGCCAAGCACACATTAAACTTTACTTTGAGATGTAATTTATTTATTTGTGCACAACTTACATGGAAACTCTGGTAACTGGCTTTTAGAAGGCGTTCAATTAATTATTCTTCCTATCACTCCAATGCAAACTTACCTCAGAAAATCAACTTTAAATATCCTGACAGAGGAAGTCTTGGATTGTTTCACAATTTAAAAATTAAGCTTGAATCTGCAACCTAACTTAAAACCCTCCAAATTTTATTAAAAATTTTAAGCCCATACCACTCCGTACATCAGCAACTTTTTTTAACAAAACAGCTAGCAGATGACCAATCAAGAACCTTTTTTCAAAAATCACTGCTCCACTATTCCATTACAAAACTTTATGGCTAAACGAGAACACCAGCGCGCATCCTAGCACATGCTGCTTTCAACCAAACAAACATTGGGGAATCACCAACATTGTTACTCCGCAAAACACTTATTTAAAAACAATGACTAAGGGAAGCTACCACTCGTCACATCCTGCCGTTCATAGAGGTCTTAATTGGTTATACGCTATATTTAATACATAGGATAGGAAAATTATGTTTATCCCCGTAAATTGGAAAACCAAGGGGTTAACACACAGGAAATCGTCAGATCACCTCGCGCTCACCGTCGGGTTACCGGAGCTATACAATACAAAACAATTTTTATTTTTGCTTCTTTCGCTGCAGCGTTTACCACCAACAATTCGAAAATACATGTCATATATATATATATACCAAAAAAATATGGCGTTAACTGAAAATCTAACAATTAACAAAAAAACTGGCAAGATACTACAGCAAAACAGGAAGGCACCAAAAAACAAAAGTTATCTAGTTTGGTGCCTCCCTGTTACACAACCGACTAGCTAGCGATCAGTTTCGAATCGGCAACCTTTCGGTTGAAAGGCGTCGCACTAAACCACCTGACCAGTCGGACGGACTTGCATGGAATTGGAGTAGCAATAGCTGGGTAGGTGTGTCGCCTTTCAGATAAGCTCAGAGTATCTTTCCAGCGTACAAATCCAAGTGTTTGGGTCCGAGTATTATTTTCATAATCCAAAGAAATCATTTCTGCTTTAGGCGTATTTACACACTCTATAAGCGCAGGCATACCGATTGTAAGTTGATTGGGTCCTTGGACACTTCGATATGTAATAAAACAAGTAATCTCACTATTGCTGCGTGAGAACGCTCCCGTGTTCCCCTTTTAGCGGGTTAAACATGAAAATAACCACCGTAACACCAATTTATGATTTTGTTCCAAAAATATGTTGAGTTCGTCACTGATACCGTTTGTGTGTGGATATCAGTTTATTTATCTGTCGTTTTCTCGGCAACATGACCGTAAGAGAGGATATTAATATTTTATCTACGAATAAAAATTGCAGAAGCTTTTTGGGTCAATCGTCAGATATAACCTTATAACTAGAGAGTGTCAACCATGTGTTTAACCACCACTATTTGTAAAACACATTTTGTATGCCATATATTCATATTACAGGGTCCCTAACCACAATTTGTATTTTATATATACACCGAGTATGTGGTTTGTTTCTGCAAGCATAAACGCATGGGTCCCATAGTTATCCAACCAAACTTCTTTTCCATGTGTATAAAGAATAAACGTCTTAAATTTACGAACATTTCACCACAAATGTTTTAAATTAAAGCTTATTTTTAAGCGCTGTAGTGAAATGCAGGTAAATTCCCAAAACAGCCCGATTTAGTTTTTCATGGTTTCAGGGAATTCCCCTGGGTTTAGTAAATAAGTTTTTGTTTTTACATATATATGTGGGTCATGTTATGTAACAATTCTTAAAGTTTTAATCTGATTTGTCAACGTCTTGTTGGAGATGTCAGTACGATAGGGCATGCCTGTCACAATCATAATTCAGAAACATATCTTCGTTTTTAAGGGAATTACCTTAAGTAAATGTTTCTCTTTATTTTAATTGGCACCGAGTATGTAACGGTCTAGCATTTTATCAAATCTGATTAAAACTAAAGAGTGTCAACCACGTGTTTAACCACCACTATTTGTAAAACACATTTTGTATGCCTATATTCATGTTACATGGTCCCTAACCACAATTTGTATTTTATACACCGAGTATGTAGTTTGTTTCTGCAAGCATAAACGCATGGGTCCCATAGTTATCCAACCAAACTTCTTTTCCATGTGTATAAAGAATAAACGTCTTAAATTTACGAACATTTCACCACAAATGTTTTAGATTAAAGCTTCTTTTTAAGCGCTGTAGTGAAATGCAGGTAAATTCCCAAAACAGCCCGATTTAGTTTTTCATGGTTTCAGGGAATTCCCCTGGGTTTAGTAGATAAGTTTTTGTTTTTACATGTGGGTCATGTTATGTAACAATTCTTAAAGTTTTAATCTGATTTGTCGACTCCTTGTTGGAGATGTCAGTGCGATAGGGCATGCCTGTCACAATCATAATTAAGGAACATATCTTCGTTTTTAGGGGAATTACCCTAAGTAAATGTTTTCTTTCTTTTAATTGGCACAAAGTGTCTAATGGTCTAATATTTCACCAAATGTGATCAAAATTAGAGCAACCGTTCAAGCGCTATGCCCCAAAAAGCTATGTTATTAGAAAAAAAAACGTTTTGGTTTTTAACGTCTCAGGGGAATTCCCCTGAATTCATTACCCAAAATTTTGATTTCTGCATATCTAGACCATGTTGTCTTACAAATGTCAAATTTTCAATGCGATTCCATAACTCCTTTTGGTAGATGTCGGGGCGACATGACATGCCTGTCACAATCATGATTTCAGAACAAATCTTATTTTTAGGGTATTTCCCTAGGTAATTTTTTATTTTCTTTTAAGTGTTAAATTAGTGACTAATGCACTTACATTTACGAAATCTGATTCAAATTGTAACAGCCGTTCAAGCGCTATGATCAAAAAAGGTTAATTTTTTAGAAAAAAAAAGCGTTTTGGTTTTTAACGTCCCAGGGGAATTCCCCTGGATCTAACACCTAAAATTTTGATTTCTGCATATCTAAACCACGTTGTCTAAAAAATGTCAAAATTTCATTGTGATTCTATTACCCCTTTTGGTAGATGTCGGGTCCACAAATCATACCTGTCACAATCATGGTTTAGGTAGGCCTATAAATCTTCATTTTAGGGTATTTCCTTAATTAATTTTTTTTATTTCTTCTAGGTGTTAAATCAGTGACTAATGCACTTACATTCCACCAAATCTAATTCAAATTGGAGCAGGTGTTTAAGCGCTATGCCCAAAAAAGCTATTTTTTTTTTAAATACCGTTTTGGTTTTTAACCTCCCAGGGGAATTCCCCTTGATTTATTACCCAAAATTTGGGTTTGTGCATATTTAGACCATGTTGTCTAACAAATTACCAAGTTTTACTGTGATTCCATTACCCCTTTTGGTAGATGTTGGGTACACAAGCCATGCCTGTCAAGCGTTTGATGAAAAAAAACAAGAAAAAAAAACGGACAAAGACATTATGGGTCCCATTTGGAAAAATATTTTGGGTTATTAAAAAATTTTGGGTTATTAAACCAGGGGAATTCCCCACGGAAGTTAAAAAACCAAAACCTAATTTTTTTCTAAAAAATTTAGCTTTTTTGGGCATAGCGCTTAAACGCTTGCTCCAATTTGAATCAGATTTGGTGGAATGTAAGTTCATTAGTAACTGTTTTACCACTTAAAAGAAAGAAAAAAGATACCTAGGGAACTACCCTAAAAATAAAGATTTATTCCTAAACCATGATTGTGACAGATATGGCTTGTGGCCCGACATCTACCAAAAGAGATAATGGAATCACAATAAAACTTTGTCAGTTGTTAGACAACATGGTCTAGATATGCAAAAAACAAACTTTTAAGTTAAAAATTCAGGGGAATT
>CH001841.1:1291403-1313621 GCA_000149265.1 Ciona savignyi | reverse complement strand
TTTTTTTTAAAATTTATCTTTTTGGGGCATAGGACTTGTACAATGGCTTTAATTTTAATAAAATTTGCTGGAATGTATGGTCTAGATATGCAGAAACCAACATTTTGGGTGATAAATCTAGGGGAATTCCCCAGAGACGTTAAATACCAAAACGGTATTTTTTCTAAAAAATTAGCTTTTTGGGCGTAGCGCTTAAACGCCTGCTCTAATTTAAATCAGATTTGGTGGAAGTTCATTAGTCACTGATTTAACACCTAGAAGAAATAAAAAAATTACTTAGGGAAATACCCTAAAAATAAAGATTTATACCTAAACCATGGTTGTGACAGGTATGAATTGTGGTCTCGACATCTGCCAAAAGGGGTAATAGAATCGCAATGAAAATTTGAAATTTTTTAGACAACATGGTTTAGATATGCAGAAACCAAAATTTTAGGTGTTAAATCCAGGGGAATTCCCCTGAGACGTTAAAAACCAAAGCGCTATTTTTTTCTAAAAAATTAGCCTTTTTTGATCATAGCGCTTGAACGGCTGCTTCAATTTTAAGCAGATTTGGTGGAATGTAAGTGCATTAGTCACTGATTTAACACTTAAAAGAAATAAAAAAATTACCTAGGGAAATACCCTAAAAAATAGGATTTTGTTCTCAAATCATGATTGTGACAGGCACGTCATGTCGCCCTGACATCTACCAAAAGGAATTATGGAATCGAATTAAAAACTTGACATTTGTAAAAAAGACAACATGGTCTAGATAAGCAAAAATTAAAATTTTGGTTAATGAATCCAGGGGAATTCCCCTGAGACGTTAAAAACCAAAACGTTTTTTTCTAATAAATTAGCTTTTTGGGGCATAGCGCTTGAACGGCTGCTATAATTTTAATCAGATTTGATAAAATGCTAGACCATTACATACTCTGTGCCAATTAAAATAAAGAGAAACATTTACTTAAGGTAATTCCCTTAAAAACAAAGATATGTTTCTGAATTATGATTGTGACAGGCATGCCCTATCGCACTGACATCTCCAACAAGGAGTCGACAAATCAGATTAAAACTTTAAGAATTGTTACATAACATGACTCACATATGTAAAAACAAAAACTTATCTACTAAATCCAGAGGAATTCCCTGAAACCATGAAAAACTAAATCGGGCTGTTTTGGGAATTTACCTGCATTTCACTACAGCGCTTAAAAAGAAGCTTTAATTTAAAACATTTGATGTGAAATGTTCGTAAATTTAAGACGTTTATTCTTTATACACATGGAAAAGAACTTTGGTTGGATAACTATGGGACCCATGCGTTTATGCTTGAAGAAACAAACTACATACTCAGTGTATATATAAAATACAAATTGTGGTTAGGGACCCTGTAGTATGAATATGGCATACAAAATGTGTTTTACAAATAGTGGTGGTTAAACACGTGGTTGACACTCTCTAGTTATTTTTTGTTTCCACCATCAAAACACGAAGTAAAAAAACATGGGAAAAAACGGCAAAACGACAATCTTTAACAAAAGTCTATAAAGCAATAAATCATTAAATTTCGTTATAATTAGACGTGGCCGCTAAATCCAAATAAAAATATAAATGTTTATAAAAAATACACTCGAAGAAAAGTGTGCGTGAAAGCGACCCGCGCAATGGGAGAGTCGGCGTTAGGAGAAGGGGTGGCCTGGAAAGTGTGGGCGCAGAATACTCTAGTTCTAGTATTGTACTATCCACCATAACAACAACGCTTCAAGAAACGGCGATGAGCTGGTTTGTTACTTTTCATATCCTGTCATGTTTACCGCACTGCAATAGGTAATTCTAAGATAATCCGACAGTGGGCATGAGGTAATCTAATGATTGCCTGTGCGATAACGTATCTTGCAAGAATCAGATAGCCCACCTCAAAGTTTTCCAGCTAATCAGTCCGAAAACAGATTATTTCTTGTCTCTCGTATTGTGCTATTCTCATAGATCTAATTTGTATCGTGTACCACCTAGAAAATCGGGGATAAATATACTCCGGAGCTGCCGACAATTCAATCCAAGTGTACGAAGCAAGCGATGTCGGGGTTTGATTCGCTGCCGAATTTTGGATCAGCAGAAACAAGGAATCGACACCGGTCTGAACTTGAACAGGAAATGACGGATATGAAGACTTGGAATTATGAAAACGATCTTAGATTGGTAAGATTTGATACGATAAATAAGTAAATTTGTCGTTTTTACCTAAATTTTTATTTTACAAATGGAATGGTCCAAGTGTGTAAAGTTTAATTTTTTATATATAATTTGATAAACTACACACATCAATTAGCTTGGTAGATTAGTGCGTCGACTTAAAACCAAAGAGTTACAAGTTTAAAACTGGTCTTTAGCTGGTATGTTGTAACTCTGGGCAAGGCACTTAGTGAGCATTTGCCTGAACCCAGCCAAATTAAAGTAATGTTTGTTTCATACACAACACACTGCAATAGCTCCGTTAACCCAATGGTGGGCGTGAGGTGATCTGACGATTGCTCGTGTGTTAACCCCCTTAGTTTTCCCATTCACGGGGATAAACCTAAATATTCAATCATATAACCCATACACACCAATAAATCTGCTGATACATTACCAACCATTACAGGAAGTGATTAAAACAAACTTTGTTGCTTTGCTGGGAGAGATGAAAAAACAACACCAAGACGCAATGGCAAATGTAAGTTGAACGTTTTTATTTTCACTTCTCTCTGCTCCATATATTATTCCATTGGAATCTAAAACTTCAGATTATGGACCCAAGAAACCTTTGATCTAACATCCTTTGAGAAATGCTGTGGTTAACGATATCTGACCTACAATAATGTGTTGTATATTGACACTCAAGTTTTTTATTTACAATTTGAATTTAAGCTTTGTTTAAGTTAGTAGTAATGTCAGTAAAGTACCAAGCCCATATATATTTAAATTATTTCAAATTACTCCGACTAGATGCGACGAAATCGTCGAAAGCACACACATGAAATCCGGTCTCGATCTCATGATTTGATAGCAAATTTCAAAGATCGCATCGCCGAGTTTGACAAAACGAACATATATTCTGATGCAAATTTGTTGAAGAAATTTTATGAAGAAATGGAAAATGATTATCAGCATACTCAACATAAAAATCGAAGGAATATAAAAGTATTTTAGTCATTTGACTAACTGCAGAAATGTAAATTTTGTATAAAATAAGGCTCCTGACTTAAGTTTTCCTGGCCCGAAAATCCATCAAATTTCGGGCGAGTAAGAATTCACGCGCGTGTGAAAACTCATGGGAGTAATGTTTGTAAATCTTCCAACAAAACAAAATGAAACATGTTAAAATAAAACGTACGAGCCAGGTGTATAATAAAATTGGTCGCAATGATAAGGATTTGTTTTTTATTCCCCTGTTGAATGGAAAACGGTCGCGGTAAACGTTAATTAGTTTGTTTTTTATATCCTTATTAAACAGTAAATGACGCACGGAGTGCGTCAAGCACGTGTAACTCGCGCGGATATTTGGCGCTGTTTTTTTCATTGTGTTTTATAATGTAATGTGTTGTATAATGTTATCGATGGGTTAATAATCTTTAGATTATTCTGATTCGTACTCTGACATTCTTTCAAATGTATACCATGTAAAACTGCGTCTCTTGTACATATTTTTTTTTTCACAGTAAGTGAATTTTCATCGCCGATTTTTATCTTTTTTCTATTTTGTTCCACACTACTGTATGATATCATATTATGCTAATATATTAGTGGTAGTTGTAGAGAATTCGCATAGATCGTTGTCTATTGTATACAGCATGACGTCATTTTCTCACGATAGAGCACACACACACAGAACCTTAAGTTGGAAAAACTTTTTTTTTTAAGCCAATTATACAAGATTGTGAAATGACCCAGTATGTAAACGGCAATTATATTAACAATAGCGCTTAACGCTAAGAAGCAGTAATTTTATCGCTTAGAGTTTTAACGCTTTAAGGCTAACAGATTAACAACGCATTTATGCTGACAACAATATATCTTTTCCGTCCAAAGAGTCAAGAACGGAGAACAATTTAATACTGCAAGACAACGATTTTATGTAAGAATTAGCCAAGAACTGTCTATACATTGCCATCACTTGTACAGACGACTTACACCAGCTTTGTATATTTTGCTGCGCTCGCGTGTGATTAAGAATTAATCAACCTTCCGTGACGGGGCTCAGATTTTTGAGTCTATATGACTTGGAAGCTACAGTGCTAGCTATAATCACCCGACAAGACAGCCCAGTGCCCCAGACAACACCTAAATCTATACATACTCGATACTTTGATAACCAATACTTTCCCCCAGTATGGGTTGCGTTTCACTGCCTTCGAGGTAATTTTAATCAAAGAGCTTATTTTCAAATCCACGGAATCGTCACTGGAACGGTTTTTTTGTAGAGTTATGCATACGTATTGGCCTCGGTATGCCGTACTTGGTTCAATTTTCTGTTATATGCTCTACTGCTAATAAACAAGTTGATGTGCAGATGGCTACATGGTTCAATCAATTAGAGCGCTAATGGGTTTCAGTCGAAAGGTTGTTGGTTCAAAGCCCTTCATTTGCTGGTTTTTGTAATGAAGTATTAAAACAAGTAACAATCGTTGATGCTCACTTAATCAGTAATTAAAACCATAACATAAAGTGACAGAAACACCACTGAAATATTTTGAACTATTTATCATTAAACAGTTTGGCAATAGCGTTTTATGCATTATAAATATGCACATACGATCACAGTCACTGGCGCCGAACGCGGGTATGCAGAGTACGCCAGCCTACCCTGCCATTTTGCCAGAGTATGCAGTATCACCTGATTTTTACGCGTTTCGATCATCAGTCTACATTATGCAATGGAAAAAACAAAGCGTTTTTTTGTCTGCTTAAGTACATACACGGTAATACCGAGTGCTGTGCAGGTCAGAATTTTTCACGATCATTAAAATCCTTGCCGATCGGATCGCGATCTAAATTGCGTCCAAAAAACGCTTATTTTCTGACGCGAAAATACAAACTATGAGAGAAATATAGTTTTACTTCACAGCTATAAAGCGATTACACTGTTATTCACACTACTTAACTGCAGAGATTAAGCTTAAGCTAAAGCTTAAAACAATTAAAATTTTAATTTTTTCATACGGTTTATGGTATAACGTATAATATATATATGTATTATTATAATCGATATGTAGCGTACTGCGTATATATTTGGTCGCACCTTTGCTTTGATTATACAGGGGCGATTGCGTCAATGAAACAACAAATTAAGAAGCCACTAGGCGCTTTTATAAGATATTTAAATAGTTTAGTTCGTTTTACTCAACATAACATTTCAACCGGGTCAAGTTTCGACCCGTAGTGGACAGGTTAATATGACAGTTGTATATATAATACAATTTGGCCGCGCTAACCATTCGGCCAAACTACTGTTCTATTTGAATATATATCACCGGATGTCATCTTAAAGGCAGTTTCCTAACTGCTAGGCCAGCGCTTCTTAACCTTTTTTCCTTCATTACCCACTTCACTGCTTAATAAATCTATATTCCCCACTACCTTTCATACTTTTAAGACTGAATGAAAAATCAAAACGCAGTCTGATGACCTGTTGTGATATATCCAACAGCACAACGGTATGTAACGAAAAGAACAATTTATTGAGAAAAATACCAACATATTTATTAACTTTGGTTCAAATTTGTCAATGTGACTTTTGTTGCTGCTTTTCAGCGACGATCAACTTAACGTCAGGTTTTAGTTTTGAGATTGCACAACGCAAATCTGATTCCAGATTTAACATTGAGTTTCGTGCTTTTGTTTTTATGGTGACAACATTCGAAAAAGCTGATTCACAAAGATATATCGATGAGACAGCAGTCAGCAATGATAATGGTTTTGCTGCAACTTTTGGGTATATATTTATCATAATTGCCCAAAATTTACCCAATGTATTATCTTCAAATGAAGCTTTGGCAGCTGAATCATGAATCATTTCCAAAAACTGTTCTTGTGTGTTTTCTTCATCATCTTGAACACCTGCAACAGGGAATCGAAATGGATTCCTAGTTAATGCCATTGTAGGAGTGTCATCTTCAATGGATGGAAAATACCGATGAAATTCACAAGTAAGCTTGTCCAAATGTTCAACAACATCACTTTGAATAACGGAACTAATACCAGTCATTCCAAACATTTTATGTAACGTCGGAAATGACGCGACACTACTGCCACCACTCTGTATTTTCCCTTTCCACAATTCCAGCTTTGCAATAAATGCAGCTATCTTGTCCCGTTGTACAATTATGTTTGAATCTATTCCTTGTAACTTGCGATTCAGTTCATTCAAATGACCAAATATGTCTGCAAGATACGCCAATCTCTTCTGAAATATACTGTCAGTAATAATTGACTTCAATTCTCTTTTCTTTTTAATTTCAAGAAATTCAATAATCTCTTGAAGTAAAAGCACAGGGCGTTTTAACATGTTGCCTTTGGAAAGCCAGCGAACAGAAGTGTGACACACCAAATTTTGATGTTCTGATTCCATATCCTGACACAATCTTCGGAAGAGCCGGGAATTCAATGCACTCGCTTTTATGTAGTTTAAGATCTTTATTGCAGAATCCAATGTTTGCTTGAGTTCTTCAGGCATTGTTCTTGACGCCAATGCCTCTCGATGTATGATACAGTGCGTGGCAATAATATTTGGATTCTTCCTTTTCACCAGTTCAACAAAACCAGACCGCGCACCCAACATAGCAGGTGCCCCATCAGTACACACACCAACGAGTTTATTCCAATCCAACTTTTCAGTCTCAAAAAATTCTTCCACCAGTTTGAACACATCGCTCGCCTTTGTGGTAGTTTCCAATGGCCGACAAAAAAGAAAGTCTTCCTCAATGGCTTGATTGTGAACATACCGAACAAACACCATCAGTTGAGATAGATTTGCAACGTCAACCGACTCATCGAGTTGAATTGCAAACACAGGTGAAGCTTTAATATTAGCGATGAGTTTAGATTTGATATTGCATGCCATATCATCAATGCGTGACTTAATAGTGTCATTGGACAAGGATACTTGCTTAATCTTGGACACGGCATTTGAGTCGAGCAATATATTAGCACACTCTACGAGACACGGTTTTATCAGTATCTCGGCGATGTTATAAGGCTTTTTGGCTTTTGCAACTTGTAAAGAAACTGCATAAGATGCTGTCAGCATTTCCTTTGAAGTGGTTTGAAACTGACCGGTAGTATCCAATCTCATTTTCTTCACTTGATTTGCTTTTACTTCAAAGTAGCTCCGGTTCTTTTCAGCTAACTGTGGGTGGACTTTGACTAGATGTTGTTTCAGTTGATAGGGCTTCATGGAGGCATTTGAAAAAGTTTTAAGGCATATAACACATTGTGGTAACTGCTCATTACCTTTATCCACAAATATGAATCCATAATTCAGGTAATCATCGTCATATTTTCGTTTAACTTTAGTCATAAGGCTAAACTAATCTAGACTACAGAATCTTTCTAGAAATCTAGAATTTACCAGATAACTAATAAAAGTTATTGCCTTAAGCATGAAGATTCGAAAATTTAACTGTTAGGCTAGTTATAAAGCATTAGGCAACTAGCCTGGTCCACTTCCTGTATCAATATCAGCTGATAACATTTTTAAGACTTGTTAAGAATATAATAAGCCTTATCCATTTCCAAACAGCAACTTCAACCGCAGATATTAGCAATAACTTTAATGGCAACGTATAGAACACAATACAGCTTATTAGAAAGCTGCTTTCCTAACTAACAAAATGATATGTAACTTGGGGAATTCCCGCTTTCGATACTTAAGCAGTATCCATTGATATTTGGAAGGGGGCCACGCTCAAAAGGTTAAGTTTTCGAAACTTCATGCTTATGGATTCCCTAAAATCGTACTGGCTCTCACATTCCTGCTTAAAGTTTTTCACTGCCCATGTCCTTCGTTTTCCGAAACTTCAAATTACCCACCTGAAATCCTCAAATTCCCCACTAGTGGGAAATTACCCACTGGTTAAGAACCTCTGTGCTAGGCAGAAGAGAATGCGTGGGGTACGGACGTGTGGCCAAATGGTTAACGCGACCGATCCATATACCGACTACTATACAAAAACTACTATACAAAAACGGTCCAAGTGACGAGCCCATAATGGGTTCGAAACTTGGCTCGGTAAAAAAAGAGAATGCGTGGGCTGCGTCGCTTGCAACAATCCGGTTAGGATGAAAAGATTTCTTTAAAATAGTTCGCTTCTAATACGGTATGTGATATAGTTAGGTACTTGTATCAAAAAAGACAAAATATCAACAAAAATCCGCCAAATAAGCATCTCGGCCGACAATTTGAAGTATGATAAATTATATTATTTTACAAATCCGCCAAATGTCAATTGAATAGTGTTGCGCGTTGTTTGATCCTCTTTATTTTCCCAGTATGGAAACGGATGTAATTGTACCGCAATATTATGCACATTGTTGGTAGCGCTGGTTTTGTACAAGTTCTCATAGACTAAAATGATGCTTTATATTTTATAATCTGTGACGTACATATATTATGACGTATGTGGTTACCTAAGACAAATTCTAATTATTTCTTCCCTTAACTGGGATCCTCGTTTATTACAATTTGGGTTGAACGTTACTACATGCACATCTGCAGATTGCGCCCACCGTCGGATTACCGGAGCTATTGGAGTGTGTTGTTGGTGTTTAAGACATTCTTTTAGTTTACAACCCATTAATCCATTGTGTTCAAAACACACCATGTAACTAATTGGTTGGGACCATTATTTTAAGTAGAAATTGTTATTTAAATTTGATTCATTCACACTACAGTTCGTTAAATCTTTTTTGTCTTTTTTACAGGGCTAGGCTTCGAAGCCGTGACCACCAAGACCGCTTGCCTAGGAAATTTATATGAATCGGTCGCGTTAACCATTCGGCCACACAACGGCTAGTTAAATGCTTGGTTGATCAAAGACCCGGCTATCGCTCTCGGTTGCCATCGTGCGGCTTGATGCACAATACACATGTCCACTAGATAGTTTTGCATATTTGTTTATTTTTGCTTTATCATTTTAAATTTTTTGTTTATTTTTTGCTTTATCACAGTTAAAAAGTTGTACGGTTGTGTACCGACTCTATACAACAACGGTCCTAATCACGAGCCCATCTTGGGTTCAAAACTGGTCTCGGTAAAGGCATACGTAGCCGTTAAAACGTGCTATTATATTCAACTACAGGGCAACGTCTATAGTCGGTGGTCCAGATGTGGTAAATTAAAGATCTTGCTGGACCGGATAAGTACATTCAATATTTTAATTGCAGGGTATGGTTAGATACAGTCTATGGGCCGAGAAAAATCCTTAAAGGGCCGAACCCGCCGCGAGCCGTATGTTGACCATGACTGTTCTACTGCTTGTCATCTAATTAGGGAGATGTTTTTGTTATGGATCACGTGTTTTGTGGAACTACTTGTTTTTATCGTTTATTTTCTAGTATTTTCTTTCCGAAAAGTATATAATAGTTTATACGGTCAGCTGTAGAAACGTGGAAAGCGTTGTCAATTGGGCATGGAACAGTCTGGCGCTCACCGCCCGATTTATTTAAATGTGCTGCCCAAAGCTTGACGACAACGATTCAAATTGATTTCTACTTAAAAGAGTCTTATGAACGGGACCATCGTGAGTTCGAAACTTAGCATGGTAAAAAAGCATTGGATATCAGCATCTGTTACAGACGTTCCTTCAATTTGTTAAAACCCATCGTCCACTTGGTTTAGACAATATCCGTTAAGTTCATTGCCCAAGGACACAATCGCTCAGCAAACGACCAGTTTGAAACTGAAACCCTTAGGCTAAAAAGCAACGGACAAACCCAGAAAGATAACTATTCTATTCAAACACGGGGCAAAACGCCTGGGATTACCACGGGCATGAAATGGACTGTTTGCTGAGAATTAATTAAAGTGCTAAGAATCACACGTATGATGAGCGATGTCTTCTAATGTTCGTCATCTCTGCACGTGAGCACCGTTCCCAGCGAGAGAAAAGCAAACTTGGTTTCCTACAGACATAAAGAATTTGAATATATTTTTTCGAAAGGAGCAACACAAGCATCAAGTTACTTTTTTGTATTGAATTTACGTCAGAGAGAGAGAGAGAGAGAGAGAGAGGGAGAAAGAAAGAGAGAGAGTGTGAAAACGATATATTGGATACAGGGTAGATTTTAGGTAAAATAATTTCAGGGAGTTCCCCTTCCTTTTATTATCTCGAGAACATTCTTACCTGAGTAATAGAGGAAGTGACGCAACTTGGTTATAATACAGCATTCGTACACTATAGCTTTATTATTCGGTCTTTTCTTGTGCAAGTAGATTCAAGTCAAATGGCTACTGGTACCAATACAGTTAGAGATTCCAAGATTTCGCACGCTGTTATAGGAGGTAGTGATATCCAGATATCGCACAACAATACTAACATTTATTTTGACGCAAGGTACGAAATATATTAGGTTATGATATAGGCTCTATACTAGATAGATTATGTGCTGGTTTTTATTGCGTGAATGGGAAATCGTTAGCGTCGATAGCCTGTAGCGGCTGCTTATTTAATATTTATATTTTATATTCTTTAAGTCATTAGACGGGTAGCAGTTTTGCTTTATTATTATTTTGTTTGACTACGATAACGCAACGGTACAACTACAATAATAGATAAGCATAACCGGCTACGTAATTTTATAAATGGGACGGGCTGTAGGGTACGTTAAGCGTAGGCCTATACCCGCCCTGGAGGCCACAAGAGCCTAGGCTATACAGACTGTGGATTTGTAAACACAGCACTGTAAGCCTAGATCTCTAGGTCTGTGTTTCTCCCTGATAAAATGAGGTCTTTTATATGCGATTTGGCAACAAGCAAAAATGCGATCCAGAATATCTAAAACACGCACAATAGATAATTTTTGCGCTCGCTACAATAGAAAATAATTGCGTGCTGGATTTAGACGATTTTCCAGGTCGCGTTGATCCCATCGTGAATTTAGGCAGCCGTTCGTCATTTAGCGATTTCTTTGTTTCTTGGAATTTTGATAAGGACGTCGTCAGCGGCCAATTATGTCGGTACGACAAGCCTAGTACATGCGTAATCGTCAGACCTAGTACATGCGTAATCGTTTAGCGCGTGTTCTGTGCTTAGGCAAGGCGATAAAAGAATTTGGCACTGTGCCAACTCAATTTGGCTATCTTGCCTAATTATGTGAAGTATTGTTAGCTTTCTTTGGATATTAACTGCTTTACCCAGCTATTAACTCCAATTTTGCTTTTAGACCAAATGGCATCGATGCGATACCAAATTTGGGCATTACCAAAGGTAAGTGATATATCTGTAAAACAAAAAAAATCCCCTTTCACATGTTACCTGATCTATTGCAGTGTGTTGTATAATGGGGTTATTTCTTCAGTTTTAACTCATATATTCTAATGGCTTCAGGCAATGTCTGCTAAGTGCCTTGTACAAGAATAGCCTACAACCGACAAGCTAGCGACCAGTTTCCAACTTGCAACCTTTCGACTGAAAAGCGACGCATCAACAGCCGAACTAATTGGTCGAACTGGTTCATAATCGTTAATCTTTTATTCAATGAATTCAGACGTGCGTGTTCCGGTTGATGTACTTCGTCAGCGACTCGGATCAAACACCCTCGAGCTCAACGAAAACGGACTCGAGAAGATATTCCACCACCCTGACGTCATCAACAACCCAGTTGTCATCATCTCAATTGTCGGTCCTTTCCGGATGGGAAAGTCATTTTTGCTCAACTTATTGATGAAGATCCTTCAGTCTGATGTGATTATTACGGATATCTTGTTTCCTTAACTGTAATAAATGTAGATACTTGTTAGAGCAGCTGACTCAGTGACTACCTATGACTTTCACCGTTATTTGCTGTAACATTTATTATATTGGTGTGTAATTTCACAATATTGATTAATTTATTGATGTTCAATTTCAAGGGCGGAACAAACATATTAATCATACTTTGCAGATGTCATCACAGTGGGTTCGGATGACGAGTCGAATAGATGAAGGATTTCCAACTGGGTCGGGAGTTGATGGTGTTTCTTGTGGCGTCTCTATTTGGCCGAAACCTTTTCTTATTCAAACCAAGAACGGAAAGGTAATGTGTATTTAAAAAAGTTCTATATTTGCCTTTCGGTTTCAGTTTTACACAAAGCAAATGCATACTTGGTAATTTGTGATGTAACTATAGGGATATTTGGTATCCAGCTGTTAACCAAACCGCTGTACAAGTAACAGGAAAAAGTTTATTGGACCTTTTGTAAAAAAAAAAAATATGAAAATAACGGCAAAACCACACTTCTTAAAAACAAGTTCAAAATTCAATTATTTATTTAGTTGGGGCATAATTAGACGTGCCCGCCAAACCTAACATATAAAAACTAGAAAAGTGTTTAAATCAAAATAAATTATTAAGCCTCAAAGAAAAGTGTGCGGGAAATCAACTTAAACAGAGCAGCTTCATAAATCCAGGCACCTCTAAAATTACTACAGGGACGCTTGGAGTGCTTGGACTATTTAGAGGGTTAGTGTTGGGTTTAGTGCTCCAAGCGCTCCAAGGTTAGGGGCGATTTTGTAGTAATTAGAGAGACCCTTTTAATTTTATTACAGCATCGCTTGCAGCACTTGTAGTAATAAAAAAAACACCCTTATAATTTAATCTCATTCCTTTGAATATTAGGTTGCCGTATTGCTGATGGACACACAAGGTGTGTTTGATGGGAAGAAAAGCAAAGCTCAAGATCATTACATCTTCGCGTTCACTTCGCTTCTAAGTTCAGTGCAAATCTACAACGAGCATTCCGCCATTCGGACAGACAAGCTGGAAAACTTTGAGGTTAGCTGTCCACTATTGGGATTCTTGGTTTGAAAGTATTGGAATAGTGCATAAATATGACATTTATTTATTTCTCCGTGAATGTTAAAATGTGCACATGGAGTTTTAGTTGTCCGACCGGTTGGTTTAACGGTTAAGTGCGTCGCCTTTCAATCGAAAGGTTGCAGGTGCGAAACTGGTCGCTAGTGTCCTTGGTCAATGCACTTTACAGACATTGCCTAAACCCAGCGAATTAATGGGTTCTACCAAATTGACGGAACGTTTCTATCATACACAACACACTGCAATAGCTCCGGTAACCCGACGTTTATATGTGAATGTAAAAATGTGCACATGGAGTTTTATTACACAGGAAATTGTCAGATTACCCCACGCCCACCGTCAGGTAACCAAAGCTATTACAGGGTGATTTATTTTAATGAGACGTTTTTTTATTCCGAATTTTGTTCAAAAATTTAATTCATTAAGTGCCTTTGAATTTGTTCTATTTATTATTAAAACAGGTTTCGTATCTTTCAGATGTTCGCAGCGTACAGTCAACACTCCATGAGACATTCAGAAGCCTCCAACCAGCCCTACCAGGTCACACAATATAGCACAGAATGTTCGTTTTTATTGAGACTGAAAACAAAGGGGATTAAAACAAATGCGATCCTCAGATTACTTAGTGTTTACAATAATTATCGTCCCTTTATTGTATCTGACACATTTTTAAGCTTTTCTTTTTGTCGATTATGCAGACGATAAGTCGACAATGGATTAACGCGAGTTATTTTGTTTTATTCCGTAGTTGCCATGTGATAAAAGCGTAGTTACTTTTGAAGTCAATCAATAAAAATGTTTGAAAAAGTGTGAAATTGGACATTTTCACGCAAATTTGTTGGGTAGCCCATTTAATCAGCATGTAAAACATGTAATTTGTTCCGGGCAGTTAGTCTGGCGGTTTAGTGCGAAGCCTTTCAACCGAAAGGTTGCAGATGCGAAACTGGTCGCTAGCTAGTCGGTTGTGACTTGGGAAAGGCACTTTACGGAAATTGCATGAACCCAGCGGATTAATTGTTTATACCAAATTAAAGGAACGTGTCTATCATATACAACACACTGCAATAGCTTCGCGATGGGCGCGAGGTAATCTGACGATTGCCCATGTGTTAACTCCCTTGGTTTTCATATCAATGGAAATAAACATAAATATTCTATCCTATCTTGTCCCTTTTAAAATCGAAGCTAGTCTGGTAACAATCACTGCAATCTCTCTCCGTTTAGAAATCTTATTTTTTTTAATTTTTATAGAGATTACTATTCCTCGTTCAAAACTGGTGCCTGGATAAGATCAACTATCCGTTTGGGGAAGAAGGGGGGACCAAACGGCTGAAAGAGATTCTACAAGAATGCGACGGAACGACCAAGGCGAATATAGAATCAGTATTCCGACAAGTCACAGGATTCCACATGTGTTCTCCTGGTAAAAAAGTCGTGGAGGGAGATGCAAAGAATTTGGAAGGTTTGTAGCAATTTCAATAGTAGGAGGGAGATATTCATGTTTATGCTCGGAATGGAAATACGCAAGGGACGGTTAACACACAGGTACTTGTCAGATCACCTCGCGCCCACCGTCGGGTTACCGGAGCTATTGCAGTGTGTTGTATATGATAGACATGTTCCTTTTATTTTGCCCAATGACAGAAGTGACTTGCTAGCGAAAAGTTTTTAAACTTGCAACCTATTGGCTGAAAATTGTCGCACTCACCCATCAAGCTAATGTTGTATCATTCCAGATATCGACAAGCAATACTTGGATCACGTATATGAACTAGGGCTGAATATATGTGAAGGTAGTAGACTGCAACCCAAGACTGTGAACGGGGCCATTATAAAGGGGGTTGATTGTTATGAGATTGCAAAACGCTTTGCTGCTTCATGGAAGGGAGAAAATGTGTTTCTTTCAATTACAGAGGTAGGTCGGAACTGGTTTAGGGGAATTTGAGAAATTATTAAGAATTTTAAGAGATTAGTAAAGATTTGGATTTGTACACGTTAAATAGTTAAAGTCAAAACATTTAATTGTTTTATTTCACAGACCCTAAGATTTAGTAAATCCTGCCATTTAATTTTATTATCGTCAGTTTGCCACTTTGGTTTCTAGCATTCGTTGAGCATTAGGCTGCTCTGCATTAGAATCACCGTCATAATTTCATAAGACATGATTTAAAGGCGAACACTGAGGCAACCTTTGTGGTCACGAGGAAGCAGGTGTTGGATCAATTCACTGAGTTTATGAAGGAGGTTTGTGGTTAGATTATTTTTTGTTTCCACGATGAAACACGAAGCAGGACCTTTGATAAAATTTAAAAAAAACTGGAAAAAACGGCAAAACGACAGTCCTTAAAACACGTCTATAAGCAATAAATTGTCAAGTTTCGGTATAATTGGACGTGGCCGCCAATTTCACATAAAAAAATAAAAATATTAATGTTTATAAAAAATTACACTCGAAGAAAAGTGTGCGTTAAAGCGACCCATGCAATGGGGGAGTCGGCGTTAGGAGAAGGGGTGGCCCGGAAAGTGTGGGCGCAGAATACTCTAGTATTGTACTATCCACCATAACAACAACGCGTCACGAAACTGCGACGTTCTGGTTTGTTACTTTTTATATCCTGTCAATCATGTTTATTGCTCTGCAATAGGTAATTCTAAGATAATCCGACAGTGGGCATGAGGTAATCAATAATGATTGCCTGTGCGATAACGTATCTTGCAAGAATCCGATAGCCCATCTCAAAGTTTACCAGCTAATCAGTCCGAAAACAGATACTTTCTTGTCTCTCGTATTGTGCTATTCTCATAGATCTAATGTGTATCGTGTACCACCTAGAAAATCGGGGATAAATATACTCCGGAGCTGCCGACAATTCAATCCAAGTGTACGAAGCAAGCGATGTCGGGGTTTGATTCGCTGCCGAATTTTGGATCAGCAGAAACAAGGAAACGACACCGGTCTGAACTTGAACAGGAAATGACGGATATGAAGACTTGGAATTATGAAAACGATCTTAGATTGGTAAGATTTGATACGATAAATAAGTAAATTTGTCGTTTTTACCTAAATTTTTATTTTACAAATGGAATGGTCCAATTGTGTAAAGTTTAATTTTTTATATATAATTTGATAAACTACACACATCAATTAACTTGGTAGATTAGTGCGTCGACTTAAAACCAAAGAGTTACAAGTTTAAAACTGGTCTTTAGCTATTATGTTGTAACTCTGGGCAAGGCACTTAGTGAGCATTTGCCTGAACCCAGCCAAATTAAAGTAATGTTTGTTTCATACACAACACACTGCAATAGCTCCGTTAACCCAATGGTGGGCGTGAGGTGATCTGACGATTGCTCGTGTTTTAACCCCCTTAGTTTTCCCATTCACGGGGATAAACCTAAATATTCAATCATATAACCCATACACACCAATACATTTGCTGATATATTACCAACCATCACAGGAAGTGATTAAAACAAACTTTGTTGCTTTGCTGGGAGAGATGAAAAAACAACACCAAGACGCAATGGCAAATGTAAGTTGAACGTTTTTATTTTCACTTATTGTCTCTGCTCTATATATTATTCCATTGGAATCTAAAACATCAGACTATGGACCCAAGAAACTTTTGATCTAACATTCTTTGAGAAATGCTGTGGTTAACGATATCTGACCTACAATAATGTGTTGTATATTGACACTCAAGTTTTTGATTTACAATTTGAATTTAAGCTTTGTTTAAGTTAGTAGTAATGTCAGTAAAGTACCAAGCCCATATATATTTAAATTATTTCAAATTACTCCGACTAGATGCGACGAAATCGTCGAAAGCACACACATGAAATTCGGTCTCGATCTCATGAATTGATAGCAAATTTCAAAGATCGCATCGCCGAGTTTGACAAGACGAACAAATATTCTGATGCAAATTTGCTGAAGAAATTTTATGAAGAAATGGAAAATGATTATCAGCATACTCAACATAAAAATCGAAGGAATATAAAAGTATTTTAGTCATTTGACTAACTGCAGAAATGTAAATTTTGTATAAAATAAGGCTTCTAACCAAAGTTTTCCAGGGCCGAAAATCCATCAAATTTCGGGCGAGTAAGAATTCACGCGCGTGTGAAAACTCATGGGAGTAATGTTTGTAAATCTTCTAACAAAACAAAATGAAACATGTTAAAATAAAACGGACGAGCCAGGTGTATAATGAAATTGGTCGCAATGATGAGGATTTGTTTTTTATATTCCCCTGTGCGCCTGTTGTATGGAAAACGGTCGCGGTAAACGTTAATTAGTTTGTTTTTTATATTCTTATTAAACAGTAAATTCTTACTCGCACGGCGTGCGTCAAGCACGTGTAACTCGCGTGTATATTTGGCGCTGTTTTTTTTCATTGTGTTTTATAATGTAATGTGTTGTATAACGTTATCGTTGGGTTAATAATATTTATATTATTCTTTAGGTTTATATGGTCTTAAATAATATAACCACATGATTAAGCGACATTTGTTGACATATAATTCGAACTCTGACATTCTTTTAAATGTATACCATGTAAAACTGTCTCTTGTACATAGTTTTTTTTTTTCACAGCAAGTGAATTTTCATCGCCGATTTTTATCTTCTTTCTATTTTGTTCCACACTACTGTATGATATCATATTATGCTAATATATTAGTGGTAGTTGTAGAGAATTCGCATAGATCGTTGTCTATTGTATTCAGCATGACGTCATGCTCTCACGATAGAGCCCACACTCACGGAACGTTAAGTCGGAAAAAACTTCTTTTTTTAAGCCAATTCTACAAGATTGTGAAATGTCCCAGTATGTGAACCGCAATTATATTAACAATAGCGCTTAACGCTGAGAAGCAATAACGTTATCGCTAAGAGTTTTAACGCTTTGAGGCTAACAGATTAACAACGCATTAATGCTGACTCGAATATATATTTTGCCGTCCAAGAGTCAAGAACGTAGAACAATTTAATATTGCAAGGCAACCGTTTTATGTGGGAATTAGTCAAGAACTGTGTATACATTGCCATCACTTGCACAGACGACTTATACACCAGCTTTGTATACTTTGCTGTGCTCGCCTGTGATCAACCTTCCGTGACGGGGCTCAGATTTTTGAGTGTATATGACTTGGAAGCTACAGTGCTAGCTATAATCACCCGACAAGACAGCCCAGTGCCCCAGACAACACCTAAATCTATACATACTCGATACTTTAATAACCAATACTTTCCCCCAGTATGGGTTGCGTTTCACTGCCTTTGAGGTAATTATGGGTCCCATTTGGAAAAATGGGACACATATTGTTTTTGTCCGTTTTTTTATTTTTTTTATTTTTTTTTTTCGTCAAAGGTTTGACAGTCATGGCTTGTGGCTCCAACATCTACCAGAAGGGGTTATGGAATCGCAATAAAACTTTAACATTTGTTAGTGCACATAGTCTACATATGCAGAAGCCAAAATTTTGGGTAATTTGGGGAATTCCCCTGAGAGGTGAAAAACCAAAACGGTACTTTTTTTTAAAAAAGGTACCTTTTTTGGCCATAGCGATTGATCGGCTACTCCAATTTTAATTAGATTTGGTAAATTGTAAGAACATTAGCCAATGATACAAACTTTAAAAGAAATCAAAAAATTACCTAGGGAAATACCCTAAAAAATACGATTTTGTTCTCAAATCATGATTGTGACAGTCATGGCTTGTGGCTCCGACATCTACCAGAAGGGGTAATGGAATTGCAATAAAACTTTGACATTTGTTAGCGCACATGGTCTAGATATGCAGAAACCAAAATTTTGGGTGATATACCCAGGGGAATTCCCCTGAGAGGTTAAATACCAAAACGGTATTTTTTCTAAAAATTTAGTTTTTTTTGCGCATGGCGTTTAAACGGCTACTCCAATTTTAATTAGATTTGGTAAATTGTAAGAACATTAGCCAATGATACAAACTTTAAAAGAAATCAAAAAATTACCTAGGGAAATACCCTAAAAAATACGATTTTGTTCTCAAATCATGATTGTGACAGGCATGGCATGTGGCTCCGACATCTACTAGAAAAAGTAATGGAATTACAATAAAATTTTGAAATTTGTTAGCGCACATAGTCTAGATATGCGGAAACCGAAATTTCGGGTGATGAATCTGGGGGAATTCCCCTTAGACGTTAAAAACCACAACGGTATTTTGTTCTATATAAATAGCCTTTTTTGGGCATAGCGCTTGAACGGATGCTACAATTTGAATCAGATTTGGTGGAATGTAAGTGCATTAGTCACTGATTTAACACTTAAAAGAAATAATAAAACTAGAGAGTGTCAACCACGTGTTTAACCACCACTATTTGTAAAACACCTGTTGTATACCCTATATTCATGCTACAGGGTCCCTAACCACAATTTGTATTTTATACACTGAGTATGTAGTTTTTGTTTCTGCAATCGTAAACGCATGGGTCCCATAGTTAACATACCAAACTTATATGCCATGTTTAGGTAAATAAAGAATAAACGTCTTAAATTTATGAACATTTCACCAAAAATGTTTTAAATTATAGCTTCTTTTCAAGCGCTGTGGTGAAATAAAGCTAAATTCCAAAACAGCCCGATTTAGTTTTTCGTTGTTTCAGGGAATTCCCCTGGGATTAGTAGATAAGTTTCTGTTTTTACATAAGTGGGCCATGTTATGTAACAATTCTTAAAGTTTTAATCTGTTTTGTCGACTTCTTGTTGGAAATGTCAGTGCGATATGGCATGCCTGTCACAATCATAGTTCAGGAGCATAACTTCGTTTTCATGGAAATTAACCTAAGTAAATGTTTTCTTTTTTGAATTGGCACAGAGTGTCTAATGTTTTAACATTTTACCGAATTTTAATAAAATTAGAGCAGCCGTTCAAGCGCTATGGCCACAAAATCTAATTTATTAAAAAAACGTTTTGAGGGAATTTCCCTATATTCATTACTCAAATTTTTGGTTTCTGCATATTTAGACCATGTTGTCTTACAAATGTCCAATTTTCATTGCGATTTCATTACTCCTTTTGGAAGATGTCAGGGCGACATGGAATCCTGGTAACAAACATGATTTGAGAACATATCCCATTTTTTGGGTATTTCCCTAGGTTATTTTATTATTTCTTTTAAGTGTTAAATCAGTGACTAATGCACTTACATTCCACCAAACCTGATTCAAATTGTAGCGTCCGTTTAAGCGCTATGCCCAAAATAGGCTATTTATATAGAAAAAAATACCGTTGTGGTTTTTAACGTCTAAGGGGAATTCCCCTAGATTCATCACCCGAAATTTCGGTTTCCGCATATCTAGACTATGTGCGCTAACAAATTTCAAAATGTTATTGCAATTCCATTACTTTTTCTAGTAGATGTCGGAGCCACATGCCATGCCTGTCACAATCATGATTTGAGAACAAAATCTTATTTTTCGGGTATTTCCTTAGGTAATTTTTTCATTTTTCTTGAGTGTTATATCATTGGGTAATGTTTTTCTTACATTTTACCAAATCTAATTAAAATTGGAGTAGCCGTTTAAACGCCATGCGCAAAAAAAACTAAATTTTTAGAAAAAAATACCGTTTTGGTATTTAACCTCTCAGGGGAATACCCCTGGGTATATCACTCAAAATTTTGGTTTCTGCATATCTAGACCATGTGCGCTAACAAATGTCAAAGTTTTATTGCAATTCCATTACCCCTTCTGGTAGATGTCGGAGCCACAAGCCATGACTGTCACAATCATGATTTGAGAACAAAATCGTATTTTTTAGGGTATTTCCCTAGGTAATTTTTTGATTTCTTTTAAAGTTTGTATCATTGGCTAATGTTCTTACAATTTACCAAATCTAATTAAAATTGGAGTAGCCGATCAATCGCTATGGCCAAAAAAAGGTACCTTTTTTAAAAAAAGTACCGTTTTGATTTTTCACCTCTCAGCGGAATTCCCCAAATTAAATTACCCAAAATTTTGGTTTCTGCATATCTAGACTATGTGCACTAACAAATGTTAAAGTTTTATTGCGATTCCATAACCCCTTCTGGTAGATGTTGGAGCCACAAGCCATGACTGTCAAACTTTTGACGAAAAAAAAAAAAGAAAAAAAAAACGGACAAAAACAATATGTGTCCCATTTTTCCAAATGGAACCCATAATAACTTTTTTTTTTTAAATAACTTCTTTTTTTTTTAAATTTTTTTTAATTTTATTAAAATTCGGTAAAATTTTAAAACATTAGACACTCTGTGCCAATTCAAAAAAGAAAACATTTACTTAGGTTAATTTCCATGAAAACGAAGTTATGCTCCTGAATTATGATTGTGACAGGCTTGCCATATCGCACTGACATCTCCAACAAGAAGTCGACAAAACAGATTAAAACTTTAAGAATTGCTACATTACATGACTCACTTATGTAAAAACAGAAACTTATCTACGAAACCCAGGGAAATTCCCTGAAACAACGAAAAACTAAATCGGGCTGTTTTGGGAATTTAGTTTTATTTCACTACAGCGCTTGAAAAGAAGCTATAATTTAAAACATTTTTGGTGAAATGTTCATAAATTTAAGACGTTTATTCTTCATTTACCTAAACATGGAATATTAGTTTGGTATGTTAACTATGGGACCCATGCGTTTATGCTTGCAGAAACAAAAACTACATACTCAGTGTATAAAATACAAATTGTGGTTAGGGACCCTGTAGCATGAATATAGGGTATACAACATGTGTTTTACAAATAGCGGTGGTTAAACACGTGGTTGACACTCTCTAGTTTCTTCTAAGTGTTAAATCAGTGACCAATGCACTTACATTTCACCAAATCTAATTCAAATTGGAGCAGGCGTTTAAGCGCTATGCCCAAAAAAGCTAAATTTTTGAAAAAAATACCGTTTTAGTTTTTACCGTCCCTGGGGAATTCCCCTAGATTTATTACCCAAAATTTAGGTTTGTGCATATTTAGACCATGTTGTCTAACAAATTACCAAGTTTTACTGTGATTCCATTATCCCTTTTGGTAGATGTTGGGTACACAAGCCATATCTGTCAAGCGTTTGATGAAAAAAACGAAAAAAACGGACAAAAACTAGAGAGTGTCAACCACGTGTTTAACCACCACCATTTGTAAAACACATGTTGTATGCCAT
>CH001841.1:1237135-1254608 GCA_000149265.1 Ciona savignyi | reverse complement strand
TTCGTGAATAGGGAATGACCCAGTTGCATTATGTTGACCCATGGGTGAATAGGGAATGACCCAGTTGCATTATGTTGACCCATGGGTGAATAGGGAATGACCCAGTTGCATTATGTTGACCCATGGGTGAATAGGGAATGTCCCAGTTGCATTATGTTGACCCATGGGTGAATAGGGAATGACCCGAGTTGCATTATGTTGACCCATGGGTGAATAGGGAATGACCCAGTTGCATTATGTTGACCCATGGGTGAATAGGGAATGACCCAGTTGCATTATGTTGACCCATGGGTGAATAGGGAATGACCCAGTTGCATTATGTTGACCCATGGGTGAATAGGGAATGACCCAGTTGCATTATGTTGACCCATGGGTGAATAGGGAATGACCCAGTTGCATTATGTTGACCCATGGGTGAATAGGGAATGACCCAGTTGCATTATGTTGACCCATGGGTGAATAGGGAATGACCCAGTTGCATTATGTTGACCCATGGGTGAATAGGGAATGACCCAGTTACATTATGTTGACCCATGGGTGAATAGGGAATGTCCCAGTTACATTATGTTGACCCATGGGTGAATAGGGAATGACCCAGTTGCATTATGTTGACCCATGGGTGAATAGGGAATGACCCAGTTACATTATGTTGACCCATGGGTGAATAGGGAATGTCCCAGTTACATTACACCCAAAGGTGAATTAGTTGCCTGTTAGCTCATTTGGTATCTCATTGGACTGTCAGCTGAATGGTGTTGGGATCGAAACCAGCCTTTAACAAGTGTACATGGTATATGCACATATCATTCTTGAACCAAGTGTACATGGTATATGCACATATCATTCTTGAACCAAGTGTACATGGTATATGTAGTACTATTCTTGAACCCAGGTGATTGATGGGTTAAAAACTGTAACAATGTCTAATATACACAGCACACTGCAATAGCTCCGGTAACCCGACGGTGAGCGCGAGGTAATCTGACAATTGTCCGTGTGTTAACTGTTGACCCTTTGGTTTTCCCATTCACAGGTATAAACATGATTATCCTATGTAATAAATCATAACAATAAAACCGCCAACTCAACTGTGGACGCCGGATTCTCTGTCAAAGAGCATATACCTTACCTCTGAACATACCCAAAGCAGAGTTAAACTAACTATCTGATCATTAAATGAATTTGCAGCCCCAAATCCCCACCGTCATCATTTAACGGATCAAGAACTTCACGGACAGAAAGACCGGTAGGAATAATTTTGCTATTATTTTTTTGACTTTTTTTTAATATTTTGATTTTTTGAAAAATCATTTTTTTAAACTTTTTGTAAAATTCTTTTTTTAATTTTTTTCAACATTATTGTAAGTTTAGGATTAAATGGTGCGTTCAATGTATGGCTTTTCATTTAACAAAGAAGCAAAATACGAGTTTATTATTTTTAGTGTACGAATGTTATTTTTCAAATATGAAACATTACAAGATATATTTTTTATTTAATATTAATAACCCCAAACAAAACCAACCAATTTATGTAGTAAACTGAACTTTTACCTAATCCAAATTTTTGATATTTCTTTTCGCCAACAGAGGTCAGCAGTAAGCACCCCACGAACGCCAAGACCAACACGGACTTCGTTGATTCGAAGCAAATCTCCGGGTCCGAGCAGAACTTCATCCGCAGGTTTCCATCTTTATTTTGTTAATTTGTTTTAAACTCTCTCTTCTTGCAATGCTGGTTGAGTGTTTATTTTCTGATGCAAGAAATGATGGTATTAGTGTTTGTCTGTCCTGTTAGTCTGGTGGTTTGGTGCGTCGCCTTTCAGCCGAAACATTGCAGGTGCGAAACTCTTCGCTAGCTAGTCGGTTAGGTCCTTGGGCAAGGAACTTTGAGACAATCCATCATTTTGGTAGAACCCATTTAGCCGCTGGGTTCAGGCAATGTCCTTTAAGTGCCTTGCCCAAGGACATAACTGAGCTAGTGACTAGTTTCGAATCTGCAACCTTCGGCCAAATGGCGTTGCACTAAACCGCCAGACTAACTGGTTACCTGAAATTAGCCGGGAAAACTATAAATCCTACTATAACTTGTCATCATCAGTAATAACATTAGTTTCTTTTTTATCAGACTGTTTCCCATATGATTGTAGCTTATAAATATATTTTTTTAAAGTAATACTATTATTTACAGGACCCACACGCAACTCAAACCCCAGGAAGTCAAGTGATTTAAGCACAAGTTTAAGGTACCACTAACTAATTTAAATAATGATGATATAGTATTTATTTTTAAGAGTTGTGTACATTTTGTGATGAAAGCAAAATAAACGTAAATTTTACTAAAAAAAATACTAATACTTTTATAAGCACTGAATTTATTTCATTAGTTGGGACAAAACACGCATAAATATTGCAGTCATTTATTTTATAGTCCGGATATTGTTTAGTAGGAGCATTGCTGGCTTTAACCAGGCTGGTTAAACAGTTGGATTATTGCAGTTTTTAGAGCTTTACAGTTTTATGAAAGAATCTTTTTACCTGTTTTTTTAAAATTATTCACAACCTAAAAATTTAGGAAATCTAGATAAAAAGCATGTATTTGTAAATAAAGTTGCCTCTTTAATAGGATAGGATAGGATATTCATTTTTATTCCTGTGAATGGGAAAACCAAGGGGGTTAACACACGGGCAATTGTCAGATTACTTCACGGCTCGTGCCAATCGTTGGGTTACCGAAGCCAGAATATCCGGTCGGATTAATAACATACTCCAACCTTTTGTTTTAATAACGGGTAAATAAACTAAAGTCTGCACAGGATCTTTGCACAATACCTTTACGAGTTTTTTTTTGGTCATCCGACAAAATGTTCATTAATGCATTAAACTCAGGAAATCGTCAGTTACACCTCCACCTACAGTGAGGGATAAAGAGCTTCATATGCTGCAGCAGTTTGAGAAGGAATGTTTGTCAAACCAAGTCTCCCTCATGACCCTGGACACTGATTCAGAGGTAAGTGCCAAGCTTTAGGCTGCCTAGCTCCTTAACTGTTCCAAGCTTTAGGCTGCTTTGCTCCTTAAAAGTCCCAAGCTTTAGACTGTCTAGCCCCTTAAATGTCCCAAGCTTTAGGTTGCTTAGCTCCTTAAATGTCCCAAACTTTAGGCTGCCTAGCTCCTTAAATTTCCCAAACTTTAGGCTGCCTAGCTCTATTCGAAAAAGTTACTTGACCCAACACATTGCATTTTCATTATTGATACCGCATGCAATATCCTACAGCAAACTGTACCGCATAAATTCAAGCGAATCTGACAATTACCCAATATAACGCCTTATTCATTTTTCATTACCAAGTATACAAACGACTATTCTGGTTCGCTATTCTATTTTTACAGCTTATCTCCTCTCATGTCTAAAAGAGTTAAAAAATAAAATGAAAACTAACGATCAGTGGTAAAAACTAACAGAAATCAGGATCAGCTAAAAATTCGAGAAATACTAAATAATAATATACATGATGGTAAATGTGCACTAACTTGATCCTCTTAAAATCTTGGTTATCATTACCATGACTATAAAATAAATGTTTTTACAGCCATCGATTTAGTTTATTAAGGCTTTTTCCTAAGGATAGGATAGGATAGGATATTCATGTTTATCCCCATGAATGGGAAAACCAAGAGGGTTAACACACGGGCAATCGTCAGATCACCTCGCGCCCACTGTCGGATTACCAGAACTATTGCAGTGTGTTGTATATGATAGACACGTTCCTTCAATTTGTTAAACCCATTAATCCGCTGGGTTCAGGCAATGTCCGTAAAGTGCCTTGTCCAAGGACACAACCGACTAGCTAGCGACCAGTTGAGATACTGCAACCTTTCAATTGAAAGGTGGCGCACTAAACCACCGTATAACCGGTCGGATCAAAGATTAAGTGTCGACTTTTAAACCACCCCCTTCCTACAAAGGTTTCCCAGGCTTTCGGGACGTCCTCTATGACTTCAGATGACCTGGAAGTTGCTGTCCACCTCGAAAGAAAGAATTCTGATGAAACAAATGAAATCCCAAGTCTTCAGAGTCACTACGGCTCACTTCCCAGACCCAGGAAAGAAAAGTAATCAATAAATATTAAAATTTTTATTTGAATTATCTATACAACTTTTTTAACCTTATGAATGGGAAAACACAAGTGGTTATTGAAAATTTATCAGATAATTAGACATTTATCAGGGGTTATTACACATTCATCATTCAATTATAAATCGTACAATTTTTTTAACCCCAATAATGGAAAAACCCAAGGATAATCACACACACAATTATCAGATTACCTAGTCCCCACAGTTTGGTTACTGCACTTATTACACTGTTTTGTGTATGATTAAAATGTTTCTACTCTCGTAGAGTAGTTCACGGAATAAACCACAAGGCGATATATATGCCATGTAACTTGCACTTGTGCACAAAAGATTTGTGAGGGGCTTGTTTCGATCCCGAAATCTACTAGGTTATAGTCATCGCTCTTACCAATCAATCTAAATACTTGATACCTATATTGTCCTAAAGCGATTATTGACATAATCAAATTTATAATAAGATTTTGTTAATTGCATTTTGAAAATGCTCACAATTGGAAAATGGTTCAGTGCTGCTTTATCAGTGTTTAATATTTTAGACAGGATCAGTTCTTGGTAGACATTATCAGTGTTTAAGGTAACACAATCACATGTAACCATACTGGTAAATTTCTTAAACACAAGTGGTCAGCCTGAGCTATAGCGATGATTTTATTATCTCATTTATATTAGGATCCATTGTATAGTATTGAATTAGATCCAAATTCCAAATATGACCCATGGTATAGTATTGAATTAGATCCAAATTCCAAATATGACCCATGGTATAGTATTGAATTAGATCCAAATTCCAAATATGACCCATGGTATAGTATTGAATTAGATCCAAATTCCAAATATGACCCATGGTATAGTATTGAATTAGATCCAAATTCCAAATATGACCCATGGTATAGTATTGAATTAGGTCCAAATTTCTAAAGAAATGGCAATGTGCAGAAGTATAAGTGGACAGTCATACTCATACTGACTTTGAAATGTATTTTTAAATTTTAATTTCTCCCAATTTCTTTCTGCAGACGAGACTCATCCGAGCTCCGTAGAAGCAGAATTCCCACCCCCGTTTCGTTTAACCGATCATCGTTAACCAGCCGCAGTTTAGATATTGACCATTCTCCGGAAAAATCGAACAAAAACACTGGAAAATCTGAAGTTAAGTCCAACTACGCGACTGGGGATGTGAATCCAGCCACACTAGCCTTCAATGGACAAAATCGGCCAACTCGTGCCCCTTTAACAACCAACCCACTTACAAGCCGAAGCGTTCCTTCTATATCATCCTTTGCACACGAACTTAAATCCCGTAGACGGCAAATGAGCACTGATAGTCTGGAGTCGGATTCAGGAAACATTCCTGTAAGTGCGTTCACCAAGACCTCTTACAATGGATCCCCACCCAAACCCCCTCTATTGAATGGTCAGCCTAAATCGTTCGTTCATATCGACCAGGATAACGTAAGCTCCACGATAGGTTCGACCCCACAAATGTCACCCCAGTCGCCTGGGTATTCTTCTGACGAACTTTTCAAACCCCCAGACAACGTTAAACCCACATTAGCCCCCTATGATCAAAACAAGAATCCACTTACTAATCACACATATCAGCGAAACTCGAAAATACCAGAGCACATACTACAAGCTTGTGGGCTCACAAACCAAAATTATAACTTAACGAACACGACCCAAAATGGCCACCGAGTGTCGCCAGTGAGACACTCAAAATCAAGAGAACCGCAATGGGTGTAGAATCCACAAAAATCAACACCTTTTAACACGCAAATCAAACCACCTGAACAAACGTGTACAGTCTTGCCCCGTTTGTCAATAATTATCCAAGTTTCAACACAAGTTCCATTTTCTCGACACACAACCTCTTCTTGTTATTTTTTGCACATCACCATTGCTACACGCATTAGAATATTTTTACATCAAAACCAAATTTCCACATTTTCTACCTGTATATCGACTGCAGTATCCAAAATTGATGTTCAAATTTTCAAAAAGGGCTGAAAAATTTGCCTCTGAATTTCTACCCGCGTAATATCATTCTCTGTATTAGATTTTGTGTAATTACTTCACTTTAAACAATTAGCTAGTTTGTTGTCGCGTATTCATATGTTTCTATTTATTCTTAATCTTATCACAAAAATTTATCCTACTTTTCTTTTTTCAACCATCCTTTGGCTATTTTTTATTTTTTGTTTATTTTTTTATCCTAAAAAACGGTGTTATGTTTAAGTTTTGATTAAGTTTTGATATTTATATCCAAGACACAACATAATTTTATTATTTTTTCCTCACTTATCACTGTTATTCTAGCACCTCGAAAATCTAAAGATCAACGGTACTTATGTTAGCATTTTAGATTTATTAAAGATATCAGTATTTTCTTAATTGTGTAATTTCTCCTTTTGTGTAATTTTTCATTTACGTCATGTAATTTTTCACGACACAGCTTGAAATAATTTACCTGTCAACAGAACCACTTGCTTTAGTTTAAAAATTTAGTTGCGCAACACTGTTTAATTAATAACTTGTCAACACTTGCTATGCGAGAAGTGTTTCACTCCTTTTTTTTTTATCAGCTGCGTAGACAGTAGTCACGCTTAGAACACTCACTGTTAGGTAGTTTTGACACACGCTATGTGTACATAGGTGTAATTATAAATTCTATATTTACTTTTTTCCGTCCGCTAGCACACATGGTATTTTTCGGACATTTTAATTTATAAAATCAAAATGCAAATAATTGTGAAGTGTATTTTTTAGAGAATTAAATTGTTTATTCCTGAAAAATTGTGGCCTGAAATGTACTTTTGGTGCCAATGTATTTCGCACTGTGACGGAAATTGTTCGTAGCATTAAATTTACGTTAAAAATAGTCCAAAAATAAAACAAATCCTTACCAGTTGTAAGTTTATACGTTGTTCGTTGAAAGGCAGATAAAAATAAATTTACATTTTTTGTTTTTACTTTCTTAAAACTTTTTTTTCTAAAATAATTAAACGAAACAATTATAGAACCAAACTTTTATTTTAATTTTAATCAAGTTGTTTGTGATTTTATTGAGATTTTTTATAAAAGAATACGAATTGTTTCTGTGAGTTAATCTAATTTTGTTTGGTTTTGTTTCATTAAAATTTGCCTATTCGGCTCTCAAAGGGGAACATTCTTCAAATTAAAAGCAGAAAGAAAGTGAAAATGACAAAACGCTTAGTTACAGCACGTAATTATACAATAGAAAATGGAAAATCGGAACATGTCCGTAAAATTCAAAGTCAATACGTTGCTTTGGGAGAGGTAAATCCGTTTTTTTAGAATAGCATTAAACAATCATGTTTATCGCCGTAAATTGGAAGGGGGTTACCACACGGGCAATCGTCAGATCACCTTGAGCCCACTGTTGGGTTAACGGAGCTCTTGCAGCGTGTTTTGTATGGTATACACGTTTCTTTAATTTGGCAAAACCTATTGACCAGCTAGTGACCAGTTTTTATTAGACTATACTAGCTTAACAAGGTAGTACAAGTTAGACCGACCAACGAACTAAGTGCGTAAAAAGATGTGCTCGATTTCACCTCATCCTAAATACTTTTTATGCAGTAAGTTTATGGGTAAGGCAACTGGTGTTGCCTTGATTTAGCAGATTTATATATTTTAATAATAAATTAAAAGATAGAAAAAAACATTTTTTCAGCATTTTATTTTCTTGTGATCATAGCGACCAACCTAATTACCTAAATTAAAATTTATTGTGTACAATGTCATGTCTTTCTACGTCGATACACGGTGGCCGTTTAATGCCGGAGCTTCAGGCCAAATAATATAGAGTAAGCTGATCTAAAATTTAAATGGACAGAACAGGTTATTGTTTTTATTCGAGACAATGTGGTAAAAAATAGTCCTGGTCTGGAAACTGGGGTGGTCGCGTTATTGAAACAGAATACAATGCATTACCATAGTAAATTATTTGGGACCTTACTGAAGTGGTCCTGATTAAGAGATGGTCGTGTTATCGAGGTGGTCGCCAAGCGGGGTTCCACTGTATTCATGTTTTATCTCCTTGCTAATAAATCGCTTTAGATTTATCAAACGGGTAATCACCGCGAATAAGTAAGGGGCGATATCACATGGGTAATCGCGTCCCCGTTATTTACTGGAGTCAGTCAGATGAGTGCCTAACACAAAGACCTTTTTAAACCATTTTTTACCGTTTTTATAACTTTTACTAAAGGCAACCAACAATTTGTCGAGCCATTACTAGCGTATTTAAAAAAGCGGTTTCCAATAAAAACTCATAGCCGCAAATGTAACAAAACACACACATCAAATTATATATTTTTAAATGCTTGCAGAAAACTGTTGCCACACGGCAACAAACGATTTCGAGCATAAACTTATTTGCTGAGCCAAGACGCCTTTGAGCGTCAATGCGTTTTAAGAGAATAAAAGAAACAAGTAATTGATGAGCTATATTCATCGCGTTAAACGGAGCGAGAAAAACGAAGGAGAGAACTGGCGGTATTGTTACTATTCCTTCAGAGAAGGCCGATTTGTGTGTAATGATTAACCAGTCTAAAACCTGTGTTTCCTTTGCAGTTGTATTTTGCCTTTTGCGCAACTGTGAACATTGATTCTTAATGAGGGAATTCGCTGACTACCGTAAAATAGACAGAAATAGGATAGGATGGCAGTCTGCTGTATTTAATTCAATCAAGCAACCATTTTTGTTTTCAGATGTGTCTTAGTCTAGCTATGGGAGTATAGAATTACAAGTTAGTCTTACAAAAACAGTTGAGTCATGGTGGACATGGCATTGCAAAAAAAGCTGACTCTGTTAGCAGCACTTGCCCTTATAGGTTCTGTATATGCAGTGCTAGTCCGATATACGAAATCTACAGCCAAGCTCAACTATATTTCATCCACTGTTGTCGCCATGCAGGTAACCACTATACAATTTAAACACAAGCCTTCTGAGCGGTTGTTACGAAACAGTCGAATTTCTTCTGAATTAATTGTGCCGGCAAAATCACATTGTTTAAGCAATCAACTATGTCTAGTATTGCAGACACGCTTCCTAGGCTCATGCATGTTCTTAGGCACAGGAAGTCGTGTTGCTTCGTGATTTACGTGATTAGTATAATAGTACTATATCTGTTCGGTCGATATTCAACGTTTGACGCTGTAAAATATGCCGCTAATGTTTTAATTAACGTTCAAAACACACGATAACGGTTTCTTTGGTGTTCATAAACGACAGAGCGTACAGTCCCGTTCACCTTTTGGACAAGAAATGGTCTGACTAGGTTAACACTTTGAGGAATGTTACCTCATAATTTGTAGTTAGTAGGGTACAGTGTTGGTTTCACCCGAAATGTTGTGGAATAGGATAAGATACTCATGTTTATCCCAGGAATAAGATAGAAATATAGGATATTCATGTTTATTTAAATGGGAAAACCAAGGGGTTAGCACACGGGCAATCGTCAGATCACCTCGCGCCCACCGTCGGGTTACCGGATCTATTGCAGTGTGTTGTATATGATAGACACTTTAATTTAATTTGGTAACACCCATTAATCCGCTGAGTTCAATGCCTTGCCCAAGGACACACCCGACTAGCTAGCGATCAGTTTCGCACCTTCACCGTTTGGATTGACAGACGACTAAGCGGCCGCAAGTAATAAAAAACAGTGGCTGACTGGTGGGTAGTGACCTTAGGTGGGATTTTTAGGATACTTATTAAATTGATTGGTTGATATAAAATGGTAGGAATTCTAAATCATTTATACAACAACACGCTGCAATAGCCCCGGTAAGATAATAAGCACAAGTTAATCTAACGACTACTGTGATACCGCCCCTACGTTTTTTCCATACGTTTTTTCCATCCAGTGAAATAAATATGCATAAAACATCCTATTTATTCTTTAGTTTCCTTTTTATCAGGATTTTCTCGATGCTTATAGACCTTCTAGCATCAATTGTAGCATCTCTTTTCACTTTATATTTTCGAATAATATTGTTTTGAAAAATTTACAAAGTGCTTTGACAGACAGGATTAAATATCATTAAACCAAATTGTGATGATTTTAATGTTTAGTTTATTTTTTTGTTTCCACGATGAAAACATGAAGCGGGACTGTTGATAAAAATTTAGAAAACGGGAAAAAACGGTAAAACGACAGTCTTTTAAAACACGTCTAAAAAGCAATAAATTATTAAATTTCGGAATAGTTAGACGTGGCCGCTAAACCCATGTGATTATTTTTCCAACACCAAGAGCTGACCAGAGCTTTGGTTTAAATTTTCATTCTGCACAAAAATACTGTTGGGTTTGCAAATCGGTTAAAACTTCTATGCACGCAAGTTGTCAGCATTAATAATCAATTGGATTCACTTTTTTGCAATATGGGATATTTCGTTCTAACTTTCTAAAAACGTACTTTTTGACGAACAAACAATTTGAAATACATATTGTATTTTTTCTTTTGAGTAAAAGTTTTACAGTTCAGTGCCGGGTTGATATGTTTAGAACGTAAGTACTCGATTCGGCCAGAGATAGCCCTTCGAACGGGACACAGTAATACAAATATCGCGTGAAAGGGCTTTGGTGTAACTTTTAGTTCGTATAGTTTTGTAATTAACTTTATACTTGAACAATGGTTTTTTTTAGTTATATGGAAATTCATTTGAACAGCCGTGAATAGGGTATAGGTTCCTATTTGTATTTTCTTTATTCAAAATACATGATATGGAAATAGGACAAACCGATATTCATGGTACTAGTGAAGATTGTTAGAGTTAGAAGGGCTTTTGGACTAACAATAAGGCTGAAAATCGGGTTGGGATAGGACATAGGATAGGATATTCATGTTTATACCCGTGAATGGAAAAACCAAGGGAGTTAACACACGGGCAATCGCCAGATTACCTCGCGCCCACCATCGGGTTACCGGAGCTATTGCAATGCATTGCGTATAATTCACACGTTCTTTTTTATTTAGCAGAACCCATTAATCCGCTGGGTTAATGCAATGTCCGTTAAGTGCTTTGCCCAAGGACACAACTGATTAGCTAGAGCCCAGTATTGAACCCTAACCCTTTAGGCTAAAAGGCGACGCATTTAACCACTAGATGACTAGACTAATCTGTCGGTTAGGGTTATTATGGTGTTGAGATTAGTATAACGCTTGTACATTTATACAAATAAATAGACACCAAATTGTAATGGTGGAAAGAATTTTCGAAAACTGAATATAATCATTATTTCCATACATGATCTATCACGGTACTATAGTGTTATTTTATGTAATAATATCTAAAAAAGGGAATAATAATAAGTTATAAGCTAAACGATTGGTTTTAGTGCAGGGGAATTCCCAGGAGGCGATAAAAATCGCAATTGTTTGGACTAGACATGCCGATTCTAATACAGATAAAGCCCACTCCCCCTAAGTACATAGGTATATGGGTCGCTACTCGCTACTGTGCAATTTTATTTAAGACTTCGCCATATTGAATTTGTTTTAATCTTTGTAATGTATTTTTCGCCATATTAAATTTGTTTAAGGTTGTAATGTATTTTTAATTAACTAATGATTAGTTTTTGCGGCCGGCATTCTCCTACAGTTTTTAAGTATTTTTAATTGGGGTGTTTAAACGTATGCGGTTAAGCCATCTGATTTAGTTTGTTTTTTCAATTCCGTTAATAAATCTTCCTTTAATAATACCGCTTATTTCCAATAACGGCAATAATGGTGTATCTTTCGTTACTAGTGGTGTAATCTAAATAAAGAAACAAAGAATAATAAACACAACAAAACTAAGCCCTGCAGCGTTAATGGTCTATGCTGCCATAAGTTCGAAGATGCCATAAGTACGACATCTTTTTAACACAAAATTATTATTTTTTTTATGTGGGTTTAGCGTCCACTTCTATTTATACCGAAACTTTAAAATGGATTGGTTTTTAGACGTGTTCTAACGACTGTCGTTTTGCTGTTTTCCAAATTTTTATCAAAGGTACTGCTTCGTGTTTTTATCGTGGAAACAAAAATCAAAAAACAAACTAAACTAAAAATGCACGAGCTAATCAGAAGTTCGAATATTGGCCAGTAAAAAAAAAACTCATTAAACAAGTATAATTATTCAATAAATATAACAGTTCTATAAACAGGTTGACAGTAAAACCAAAAAAAAGAAAAATAAACTCATTAAACAAGTATAATTATTTAATAAATATAACAGTTATAAGAAGGTTGACACAGCTATAAGAAGGTTGACACTCTTATTTTATATCTTTTTTAATGAATGTCTTTTTCGAAAAAAATTGTCGGTAAACGATTGAGGAACGACTCGATTAAAGTTAAATAATTAATAAATAAGTAACTTATGTTTCTGGTTCCACTTTCTGTATGGACAAGACCGCAAAATATTGCTTGGACTTCGGCCGTTTAAAGGTTCATTACTGAGTCTTTAAATCTGGTACCTCTAAATACTACAGGGCCGCTTGAACCGCTTGGATCGCATGGAGCGCTTGGATTGCTTACGTAATTACAAAAGCCATTATATTAATGTTAGGGTTGGGGTTAAAGTTAGTTCTGGGGTTGAGATTAGTGTTTGGGACAGGGTAAGAATTACTTTCCATAGCAATCTAAGTGATCCAAGCGCTCCAAGCGGGCCTGTAGTATTTAGAGGCACCCTTTAAATTGGCTGTATCGATTGCCCAGCGTTGACAAATAAATTAAACGTAATCGGACTTCGGTCAAATACTGCGGTTTGTAAAAGAAGTGAAGCTTTAGCGCAAAGTTCAAGTCGACTTAAAGGTTGCTACGCCAATTAACGAAAGAACCCAGCGGATTAATGAGTTCTATAAAAAAAGGTTCTGTCATATACAACACATTACAATAGCTCCGTTAACCCGACGGTGGGCGCGAGGTGATCTGACGATTGCCCGTGTGTTAACCCCTTTGGTTTTCCCATTTACCGGAATAAACATGAATATCCTATCCTATCCTATCCTACACGATTAAATATCTCGACTGTTAAAGTTTACCAAATAACATATTCGTGCGAACTGATATGTTGGTGAATAAGCAATTAATAAAAATCATTAGCGTCTTTTCTATTTAATGCTGAGTAATGCCCGCCGTTATTCACAAGAATCATCAAAAAAGTTATAAAACCTTTTTTTAAACCAAAATGAGGTTACTGCAACGAGGAAGAAAAAACATTGTATAAATTAGAAATTAGCAATTTGTTGTCTTCCGTTGAATTTGATTGCTGCGACAAACCGAAGTTTTATTTGAAACCATTAAAACTAATCTTATTGTATCGTATCACTTAATGGAAATATGATGCATTTTTATATTTTCGTGTTAAAATTAAACTATGATTAATCACGCAATACTGTTTGTTATAACACAACTTTTAACTCGGCAAAGTTTAAGATTCCGTGATAAACGAAAAAGTAAAAGTTTCAAACACTTAAACGAATTAAAGCAAATTAAAAGGCCCGTAAGTAAATTTGTATTATCTTCTTTTGGTAGATTTTTGCATTGCGCTATCCAAAATAATTCATACACAAAAACAAAGACGTACATCGCAAGTACACGTCGTCGCTTTATCTATTCGAATATTGTATTGTCTCGTTTTAATACCGACAGAATGTTCGACTGGATAGTTCTATATTCGCCGGTTGACGTACGCTATCAAACCGTACATTCGGCTTCTGTCCGTCAAATTACTATTCACACAAACGCTCGACGCTTTTCGAATTTTGGCCGGCGCTGTTTGTTGGTTTTCTGTCGTAATACCAACAGCTTTCAATGTATTATGCAGTCTAAAGGTTATACTTTAATCTTTACGCTATTACATTTTGTAGTAATCAATTTAACATAGGGTTTGATGAATCATGATTTAGGGATTTTAGGTGACACATAACAGATCAATCAATAATGCGTTTTAAGAAGAATAAATAACCCTCCTTGTTTTGTTCTGAGGCAAATGATTATTTACGTTTAAACTGTTCGAAATCTTTGTGAACAAAAAACAAGTTACAAGAGAAAATTGTATTTTTATTTTATTTAACACGTTTTAGATGTGTAGAAACTGTCCATGCATTTTAGTAGTTGTTTTGCTGTTAGGATATCTTAATATGCATGATTATTACAAGTTTTAAACTATTTTGTAATACAGAAGACACATTTTAAACTATTTTGTAATACAGAAGACGCATGCATAACAGTAACGTGTGAATCATACACAACACACTGCAATAGCTCTTTTAACCCGACGATGGGCGCGAGGGTGTCTGACGATTGCCAGTGTGTTAACCCCATTGATTTCCCCATTCGCGGGGATAAACATGAATATCTTATCCTATTATAATAGCATTAATAATATGAATAAATGTTGCCTTGGTATTAGTGATAATTGACAAACAGGTCTAACACTTTGTCGTTTCTGCAGGAGTTGCTTAAAATGTTCATGACCTCAATGGTACTGTGCCATGAAAGTGGAGGGCTGGGACCTGCCATGCAACTGCTTCATCATCATATCATACGTTCTCCATTAGATACTGCCAAGCTGGCAGTGCCTTCGTTTTTATATGCTCTTCAAAATAATATGTTTTTCTTGTCCCTGTCAAACATGGATGCACCTACGCAGCAGGTGAGTTGTCCATCTGGTTAGTCTGGTGGTTTATTGCGCCGGCTTTCAATCGAAAGGTTGTAGGTTCAAAGCTGTCGTTGTGTCCTTGGGCGGGGCACTTTACGGACATTGCCCCAACCCAGCAAATTAATGGGGTCTACTAAATTGGAACGTGTGAATCATACACAACACACTGAAATAGCTCTGGTAACCCTTGGGCGCGAGGTGACCTGACGATTGCCCGTGTGTTAACCCCCTTGGTTTTTCTATTCACGGGGATAAACATGAATATCCTATCCCTATTCTATTCTAGTTAAGTATACCATCTTACCATGTTTAATATATATGACTTAACTTAAGGGGTTGCAGGTTTTATGCTGGTCTCTAGCGAGTCTATTGTGACCTTAGGCAAGGCCTAAGCGGACATTGACCAAACCCAGCTGCCCATTTGAGAACCCTTCCTTACGTAATTGCACAATAATCCGACGATTGCCTGTGTGTTAACGCCACTTTCGTTTTTGCATTCACGGGAATACACAGATATTAATTTGTAACTTCTAATATTATTTGAGAAAAACGTTATTTATGCCTAAGATGTAATTATACACCAATGATACCAACAATCGTAAAAAACTCTTCAAAAGTTTTGTGTTGGCTTTATTTTTTAATCAAAATAATTTTTATTTCTAAGAAATGCTTTCTTTTCTGCAGGTCCTTTTAGAATTGAAAATCCCTTTTACTGCTCTTTTATGTGTCTTTCTATTGGGAAGAAAATTGTCAGTTCAGCAGTGGTTATCAATATTTTTGATGTTTGCTGGTTAGTATTTTACCTTCATAGTACTCCTTGACGATTTATTGCTACATGCTTAGGGCTCTGCTCTAGCCTACAGAAAAGGCCATTTGTGTGGTAAAAAGTATTTGGTAAAAATTGTCATAAATTTAACTGTTTTCCTTTTAGGTGCAAAAGCTTAATTTTGATCGTGTCATTGTGCCATGATATTAATCATTGTGCCAATACCGTTTTGTTTAAAATCATTGAATTTATTGAAGCTATCATTAGTACATAAATCGGCAGAATAGGTTTTCACTTTAGTTATTGCATCAAAACACAATTAGTCCGGCTGGTTAGTCTGAAGGTTTAGTGCGTCGCCCTTTCAATCGAAAGGTTTAAGGTTCGAAACTGGTCGCTAAATTGAAGTAACGTGTGAATGATACACAACACAATGCAATACCTCTGGTAACCCCGACGGTGGGCGCGAGGTGATCTGACGATTGCCTGTGTGTTAACCCCCCTGGTTTTCCCATTCACGGGGATTAACGTGAATATCCTATCCAGTAGGAAAGGTTAAAGCTGTTTTGCGGTTTAATACTATGTTTACCCTTGGCTAACAATCAGCCTAAATATAGACTTTTGTTGTTTGTTTATTAATTTAACTTTATCCCTGGGTGGGAAGAGGGGAAGGTGTTATAAAACATGGAGTCACATATATGCAAGGACACAAATAACCAGTGAGCTTCAACCTAAGGAAATTGAGCTCTGGGAAAATTAAGAAGCTGCTCTGCAGTATATCACCTGTATGGCCCTTTTGTACAATAGGTCTAGCAGAATATCACCAGTTTAAAATCTAAACAATGCCATGTTGTTAAACCCGAATCTTTAAACACACTGCTCATGCCTATATTACCTGGCCGTGTCATTCTATACTAAGTTTGGTACATTTGAATAAATAATTGTGATTTTTAACCCAAAAACGGGTATCAAGATAAGTTTAATTTAGTTTATTCATTTTTTGCCCCAGTTTTTAAAAATGGCAAACAAATATAGTCACGACACAGGAACGGAAAGACGGCAAAGCGAACAGTCGTTAAAACACGTCATTAAAAAAGGATATAATTTAATAAATATAGCGGACGCGGCCGCCAAAACGAAACGAAAGAACAATAATAAGCAATCAAAATTTGATTAAAACCAAACGATATAGATTATTTTGTATGTGCATTTTTATCACCGTTTATAAACATTATAATTTTCCAGGGACAGGTTTAATTGAGTATTACTCTGCTGCTGATACAAAATCTGCAGTCAACAGTGATCAACCAGTTCCTATCGCTTCTAATGAGAATTTTATGGTTGGTCTTTTTGCTGTGGTAGTTGGCTCCCTCTGCTCAGCTATAGCCGGTAACTATACCATGTTGTGAAATAGCTTAACTTAAACTGTGTTGGTTAGTACTATAGTATAGCCCAACCGAATCCAATGGGCTAAAGAAACGTATATTGAGTGCCTTAATTAAAGTAGTCCAATAGGTTAGTCTAGTGGTTAAGTGCGTAGCCTTTCAGTCGAAGGGTTACAGGTTCGAAACTGGTCGCTAGCTAGTCTGTGTGTCCTTGGGCAAGGCACTTAATGGACATTGCTTAAACCCAGCAGAAATATGATAGGATATTTATGTTTATCCTTGTGAATGGGAAAACCAAGGGGGTTAACACACGGGCAATCGTCAGATCACCTCGCGTCCACCGTCGGGTTACCGGAGCTATTGCAGTGTGTTGTATGATTGAAACATTCCTTCAATTTGGTGGAACCCATTAATCTGCTGGGTTCAGCCAATGTCCGTTAAGTGCTGCCAGACTAACCGGTCGGATATATAAAAGATGAATTTAACCTCTAGACTACATTGTGTTATAGCAAGA
>CH001841.1:1201597-1230537 GCA_000149265.1 Ciona savignyi | reverse complement strand
AAAATAACGAAAAACAACGAAAAAAAAGTAAGAAGCTACTTACTCAAACAACAACCATATATCTCTTTGGAACGCGCTGGTTGGCAAGGGCTTGATTTTTTCCTTGATATAACCTTCTTCCTCTCTGAACTTACCCAGCGCCGAAGCACCGAGCTGGTAAAACTTGATTTCTTCGGTAAAAATATCAATGGGGACATTCACAGGCCGTCTTAATCGGCCACCACTCTAAAAAATGTTGATTTATATTATTTACCCAATTTCGGAAAATTACAATTTAAAAGTAAGCTGAACAAGGGCGCACACATACACTCTTGAGCACACACACACATATATATATATATCGAAAATTATATAGTTGTAACGACTTATACCATCCTACATTTGTCTGAATATACAGGTCCGGTTCGTTTTTTCCATAATAGATTAGGTTTAGGTCCGGTTAAGAGGTATATACGACCCAACGTTTTATTTTTTGCATACAGATGTAACCAATAACAGCTTCAGAAATAATGTAGCTACAACTTGAAAGAAGTGCAATAGAATAGGATATTCATGTTTATTCCCGTGAATGGGAAAACCAAGGGGGTTAAAACACGGGCAATCGTCAGATCATCTCGCGCCCACCGTCGCGGAGCTATTGCAGTGTGTTGTATATGATAGACACGTTCCTTCAATTTGGTAGAACCCATTAATCGCTGGGTTTAGGCAATGTGCCTTGCCCAATGACATGACCGACTAGCTAGCGACCAATTTCGCACCTGCAACCTTTCGATTGAAAGGCGACGTACTTAACCGCAAGACTAACCAATCGGACAAATACCCGGCCGAAATATACTGTAATTAATTATTTGCAATTCACTTCATGTAGACTAGAAAATATTTTTGCATTATACCCGACCATTTGCAATACAGTTTCTGACATTTTAAGTTAATAGTTTGAAGGGTTACATGGATAACCGATTAGGGTTTGACAGAATGTTTGTGTTTGCTGTCACTTGTTTGAGGTTGGTTGCTAATATCAGCTGTATTTTCCTAATAATAAGATCAATGTCTAACCTGGTAATAATAAAGTATTGCGTCAAACGAGGGGCGGTTTCTGTCAAAGAAATATTCGTTTCTGATCGGGTCGTAGTGCTGGATTCGCTGGTCCTGGTTGCCCAGCAAAGTTTCGGGAAACGTTTTCAACGTTTTATCTTGTGTTTCGTACTTCATCCCTGCTACGTTTATTGTGATCCTTTCTGAACTGATAGCACACCCGTCGAGGCCGTCACCATCTGTAATCATTTGTTCAGCATGTGTTGGGTAAAATTTAAAAACAACTACATATTTATTTCATCTATAATTAACCTTACTTCAGATGCTAAGATCGTATTTTATGTAAAAAAAACATGTTAGATCAGAATAATTTCAAACCTAAATTAGTCAAAGTCCTACATTTAACAAGTTACTCATGTTTACAGAGATAAAAAGGTTGTTGGACAGGTCCTTCATCAAAATTCCCAGCCGTAAAACACGTCCAGTCTTAAATCGCATTGTTTTAATTTGGCAATGTAGGTACACCTACGTGATATAATGTAGTGTCAGATCACCTTTGGTAAAAGTGAACATTTAGGTTTGTTAAAATCGCCGTGCCTGTTGCTGTACAAAATTTGGCAAAGAAAGCGGTTTGATCTTCGCGTATAGTAACAATATACTACATATTCTTTTCTATAACTAAATAATTCATGCAACTTAACTAGGTTTATAATGGGTTGATCATTTATATGATGGGAGCTCAAAACTTAAGGTAGTTGATATTTTTAAGATAACTTTTAGGTTGGCTATGATTAAGAAACTACCAATATGTGGTTGTGGTATATTTGACAGAAATAAAATTATTGTGACATTTAATTCGATGTCATAGTTTTGACGTGACATGATAACCCAGTGGTCCCAAACTTTTTTTAAAAAATTAAAAACTTTTTTTGCGGTCGTCCTGAAAGTGCCTAACGGACCCTAAAAGGTCCGCAGACCCCACTTTGGGAATCACTGTGATAACCACATAAGACCGCCTAGGCGTCGTCTTCAAAACTTTTAACGGCGACTGATTGGGTAGTTACTACAAGAACATACTATAATATAATGTGTTTTATCAGTAAAGTCATTGGATTTTACCTACAAATCAACACTTTGTGTTTTCATTTAACTGAGTAGAATCTTTGTGAAATATTGAAGTTATATAAAAGTGATGTCTGCATGAGTAGCCTATGCGAACGAACCTTGATAACCCTTAACCATGTAATGTTTCCTGTATCTATGGCCATTTATACAACCTTGACGTAAGTATATAATGTGTACGGTGGGGTGGCCGAATAGTCAGCGCGACGGTTTCGAAGCTTGTGTCGGTAAAAAGTGTATATTGTGTGGCCGAATGGTTAACGCACGGTAAAAAAGTGTGTCGACATTTCACTATACTTTTGATAGATGTCTTTATTGACGCACTTGGTGCGCATAATATTTATGAGCATTTCCTCGGATGTAATTTTATTTTGATCACTTAAAACTTTGAGGTATTCTTAATGAGATAAGAGCGATCTGGTGGTATGTAAATATTGAAAAGGTCGTAAACGACAAGCGGTTTTGGGATGAATTAGTTTCTTATCGGGCGCTCGATGAATATGGGATTACTGTTGATTTTTCGTTCGATTTACCTGTTTCACGCACTGGGGTATAAAAGAATAAGGTGTCGTTTTTAATCAATCAAATTTATCACCATTATAGGGACGTATGGACATCGTTAAAGGTTTTTGTGGCGTCCACTGTGTTTTTTTAAGTTGTTTCCGTTGGGCAACACTAAACGTAGGAAAAGAGGGAAGGAGGGAATGAGGGAAACCGCTCACCAAAACTATGGAAATTAATTTTAACCCTTCCCTAAACACTAATCTCAACCCCAGAACTAACCTTAACTCCAACCCCATGTTTAAAACCAACTATAATGTCATAATCTTCATTTTAGTGAGCAGTTTCCCTCCTTTCCCTCCTTCCCTCTTTGCCTCCTTTTAGTTTTTCCCGTTTCCGTTTCCGCTTTCTCGTCGGGGAGTTCTGCGCATGCGCGTTCTTGGTAATAAATTATGCAGACGTTTAAACGACTTCAAACAAAGAGCGGAGCGCTAAAAATAGCACATACATTTTCAGTTTTGCACTCAAGTCCCGAACACTTCGCAATTTAATCTACAATTCTCATTATGTGCCCACTTGTGCTCCGTGCAATTGCAAAGAGCACTATAGGCTCATGAGATAATTACATAACTGGGCTGGAAACGATAATCTACCGGGCTGTTCTACCATAATGCCATTTGTACCACGTATCGTGAATAGTGCTAGTAAATCTACTTTTTTAAAGAAGGTTTATATTGTATAAGTGGAATTTTATTAATATAGACCTGCAGTCCCAGAAAGATGTCTTTATGAAATACCTGGCCCAAGCGATTAACGGTTAAGCTACAATTTAAAAAAAGGGCATTTTCAGAATTCCCCCCTTTGAAGGTATAATATATTTTATGTTCTTTTTACTTAAGTTACCTTGATAAAATTGCGTTAAATTAAAAAATTTTCATCCAACGAGATCATTTTCTGGATTTGCGTTAAATTAAAAAAAATAATTTCAAAACACATAAATTCAGTAATAAATATACTTTGTGTTGAGATTGGAGAACTTCTTCCGCTGCTGCCGTTCTTTTTGTGGGAATTCGGTGATGGTAGTAGCAACGTAGCGCTTCCCTCGGTGTGGTGGTGCGACGGAGGTCTCGACCCGCCCACATTTCTAAAAGAAAATACCTCGCATAAGTTAAAGTTCAAGGTAAGAGCCGCGACCATGCCGCGTTGATGCATTATTCACGCGTGCTGTGCAACTTAACAAGCACCACGAAAAGCAAGCGGTATTACAAGCGGAATTTAAGCGAGTTTAGCAATTTGAAATGTTAATCTGCCGCTGGGTGGCGCGCTGTCACTATTATTCCCTTAATAATTAATGAGGGCTTCTTCATGTGTGTGTTTCCATTTGCTGGGCAAGCATGCTGTGCAAGGGAAGTGCTTCTCACCTTATGCCGAATGATAACGTAACGTTTCGAACTGTGTAACACTTTAGTGTAACACTGAAGTTAAGGTTACATTTCCAGGCAGCTTTTTAATATTTTAAAAAGCACGCGCGCATCAAACGCACACACAAGCCCGCACGCTATTGCACCGCACATACTGGATACACAGAAACATTTTCCAATTTGCTTTATGAAATTATGCTAAACCACCAGACGAAATGAGAAACTATAATTGACAAAAAAAGCGACAACTACTATAATGAAAATAAAAAATATATTTTACCAATCAAAACCATTAGTCAAACACGGCAAAAAAATATATAAAGTTGGAAAGTGATAGATTTAATTCAGTAACGATCGTATTTTAACTCGCAACCGGACGTGTATGCATTTAGAGACGCTTGTTTCACTTCTGTGTTCCAGACGTTCGACGCATTAATATTTATGGTAAGCAAACAGCACAGGAACCTTAGCTCTGCGATTCTGAGTTCCATTAGCTTACTGCATCCACGAATTTTCCTTTGTCGACTTTTTCGGGGACAATGTTTAAACTCTATCTCAAGCTATAAGATGTAACTTTAACACTTTCACATCGAACTAAGTGGTTAATGGTGCATAAAACTGATGTTTGCTTTGAATGAACCTAATGAAGCTAAACTTATCTTTCCAGAACTGTATAACTTTAACCTAATTGTCATTGACGGTCTCTTTAATTTTAGTCTTAAAATTAAAAATAGGAAAATCAAAGATTAACTAACATTCCTGAAACATGCTCCTACAATAATATTATAATAACCAGCTTGAGGTACATTCATTGTTAGTAGAAATATAATTAAAAGAATCATTTTACAATCAAAGAGATATCAATATCCATCGTAACTGCTAACCTGTCCATGCTGTCTGGTCAAGAGAAGGTACTAAATCATCTGAATTGCTAAAGCGGCTTTCCGTTGTCATCTATTCAAAGTTCGACCTCATTTCAATTAGAATGAACTCCAGGTAGCCTGACCTCAAGGGCTATTACGCTTATTGTTATATACTCCAAGTTTAATTTATACAGCGGGTTTTATTCCGATTCGATTAACAAGACAATGAACAAAAAGAGAATCATATATTGCTCCCCAAGTTCGCGTTTGCCGTTTATCTATTCCCTTGGTAAACATAGACTCAGGGGTGAATTATACTTTATAGCTGCAATCAAATCGGAGAGAACCCCCAAAATATATATATAAGCTGTAAATTGGTGAAATAATCTTTTAAAAACGCAAATTTTAACCAAAACATTATTTCACCCTAAAAGTTCAAACAATGAATGAACTGTTCGGACCGTTTTTACGTTGTGCAATAGTGTAGTCTAGTTATTATGTTTATAATCATGCTGTATTATTAAAAAGGATTAATACAAAATGTATGCACAATAATGTTTATAAAAATACAATTTGTTTTCAATCATTTGTTCAATCCGATGTACACGTTTATATATATATATACAGTTGTACATTAAAAAGTCAGCTTTTTTGTTTCTTTAATTACTATTGGAAATAAAAATATTTTGTTAAACGATAGACATAAAGCACAATGCAGCTAAAAGGTTTAATATAGGACGTACTTGTCGCTTTTTGCCCTTCTTAGCCCATGAAACGAGAAACTGCCATCTATTCCCGCCATCGCTACTTCCATAGCACTGACGTCATCCAATCTGTGTTTTAAAATGTTATGGTCATCTGCGTAGGCGATCTGAGACTGCTTTGATTATATGTCGATGTTGGGTACCTTTACACCATTGTTCTTTCAAGCACCCGTACTCGTTATACCTTCAGTTTACTCTTCAAGAACATAACAAGCAATCACAAAGGTCTCTATAATTTCGTTTTCGCTTTCTAGTCGAACAATTTGTCCAACAATCTACACAGCTGCATATAATGCGTAAACGACAATGTTTTCACGAAGAATATATCAATATGGAAATCCTAATCAACGTGTAATTACCTGCAAAAATCGGTATTCGTTACTGCTGAAATAAACAGTCGGAAAAGTCACTTAGATAGTTTGAATATCGGTACTTCAAAAGAAAGTATGCCGATCTCTATTAGATATAGGTTAGTTTCTATAGATACGGTGCTGCAGCGCATATAATTTTTACACTCAAAATCGTTTTCGGGTCATTAATTCTAATCACAAGCCAATTCGAAACCTTTTTGATGGCTATCGCACTTGTCCGTGATAGTCCGTTATCAATATATCGACTGGCTGCAGTCGGAACCTTTTTATTACCTGTGTCAGACGTTCTAATGCAAGGAAAAGGATTAGCGAGTATCGGGGCAGCGCAACGTCTCGAAACCGAGGCCCGTTTTTCGCATCGGATGCTATCTCTCTATCTTGTGCATCCACTTCATCGGGCCTTATGTATTATTTATTAGAACGAGGTGAGCGCAAAAAATTGACGTTAACTCTGACCGTGGCATAGTGGCTGTTTCTGTACGACGCGTCGACCTATACGAAAACACAAACTTTGCGCTCGCTTGCAACGCAAATCAATACACGTAGCCAAAGTGTCTGTCATTTGCATATATCTATACCATTAGATGTACGAAAAGTCCAACTGTTTACCGTATACTTTAGCGGTTAAGTCAATATTAGAGCACAATAATGCAAATTATAACGAAAATGTGCAGTTTTTAACAATTATAACAAAAATTTAAAGGTATTTTTTCAATAGAAAGCTATTGATTAAGTTTGTGCGTTGCAAAATCCTTTAAACGGCATTCAAATACATTTAATTATAAATGCGAATAGTAGTGCAGCTCGGGATGTTTTAGCTAAATCTTTTAACAATGCATTGAATCAATAAATTGGTTTATGACCGTTTCTCGATCTGATCAAACTATGCTGAGGAATAGACTTGTTCTCTGCTGATTATATTCGTCTTGGGAGAGATATTCTGTAGCCGAGCATCCGAACGAGCGCTTAAATAATTAATCAATCTACTTAGACGTCGGCTTGTTCCTAACATTACATCATGATACGGAAAGTGCAAAATACAAAATACCTGGAATAAACTGTACCTCTCTCTTGGTTGTCACGTGACTTAGGATTATTGCACCGCAGAGAAATATGGGTCGCTGGATTGGCGGAAATCGTTTATTTTTTTAAATTGCGAAAATAAAAAAGGTAAAACACTCTCAAGTGATACACACCCGAAAAAAATAAAATAATAAACAAAAATGGTTTTTGATAGTTTTTTTACCAAGCTAAGTTTCTAACCCATGATGGGCTCAACCGTTGTTTGTGTAACCGTTGTTTGTGTAAGAGTCGGAATATGTATTCATATATATCGGTCGCGTTAACCATTCGGGTTTTTGGTAAGCTTGCGGCCAACCAAAATTTGATAGAACCTGGGCGCCATCGAGAGATTGTCTTTCGCAAGTTATCCCCATCGAAGTATTTCTTGCAATACTTGACAAGCAAGATGTTACGTAAACCAAAAGTGGACTTCGCTAATGTCTCGTGGCTGACATGTGTATTTTAAGCAGTTCTTTGACTCTTGCTGCCGCGTACGAGAATGTGCACCGTTGGTCCGGATCTGGCTGGCGTAAGCACGTACACACGTCGTTGTAAGATGCGCCTATTCCTGGAACGTTCTCTACAAACCTAAAATCAAGAAGTGGCTTTAAAGATTTGTACAAGATTAAAATACCCGATCCACATTTATGTTGGATTCATTTTCCTTGTAAGTGTAATGGAAAACTCAACATTTATTAAATCCGACCGGTTGGTCTGGCGTTTTTTTTTGCAAAGACTTTCAACCGAAAGGATTATTGGGTTCTACTAAATTAAAGGAACGTGTCTGTCATATACAACACACTGTAATAGCTCCGGTAGCCCGACAGTGGGCGCGAGGTGATGACGATTGCCCGTGTGTTAACCCCCTTGGTTTTCCCATCCACGGGGATAAACATGAATATCCTATCCTTAACCACCTTACCTTGCAATTCTACATAGATACCACTCCGACATTCCGCATGCGTGCAGTCCGACATCGAAGCCCCGACATCTATAATCGTTGCAGATGCCTCGCAAATCTCTGCACGTTTCGTAAATCTTCGAGTTAAGAGATTTGAAATTCCAAAGGTTGCCAGTCGGGCCAGGGCACTGGTCGTTATTGTCACAGTAGATTTTCGAGAACATTCTGAAATTGTGACAGAGATTGAAAATTGAAATGTAAAAAAATTGTTAAACTTCGTTTGAAAATAAATTAAAATATAAAAATTGGTAAAACTATGTTTAAAAATAGCTTCGGATTTCGATAATCGTTTCTGTAATAGATTTTAATTATTAGATTAGACTTTCCTCCATTCTTATTTATGCATAAACAAAAGTTTAATGGAATCCTACTGTATTCTAAGGGCATAATTAAACTAAGTGCCTTATTCCATTTAGGGTATATGTGTGATATAAAATGCATATTTAAAATCAAATCTTATAAATAAGATTTCAATAAACGTTTTTTTTTACCGGGCTCAATTTCGATGCCATGATGGGGTCGTCACTCACACCGTTTTTTTAAATATGAAATTGGTATATGAACCGGTCGCGTTAACCATTCGGCCAAACGACCGTTCAAGAGATTGTTGTTTAGAAAGCAAGTGGCGTATATACACGCTTGTTTGAATGTTCAATGAGCAGAATTAAGTTTTCAAATGACGGAAACATAAGTAAAATCGATTATCAATACGGATGGGCATCGACAAACTTAAAATCAATACCACGCAACACCACGTGACCAACGCTGACGTTAAATTGTCTTTTTACGCCGTGCTTGGTACGTGTAACTATTTCTCAACCTTTTGTTTTATTAAGAAAAAAAGGGTTCGTTGGTTTTTACTGATCAACTATTTTTCATACGTTTTGTATGCTGTGAATATAATCTGCTCGCGATAGCAGTTCCATCACAAAAAACGCGTCTGTGTTTTTTCTCCCCCCGTGTTTTCCAGTAAACGTATTACACAGTGCGTTTCCGCCACAAACTTTGCCACACTCTGTCTAAAAACATTGTTTATTTAACGCCGTATACTTTATATTTGGATGATAGGCTTTGAGTTTTGCCGCTGTTATTTTTAGGGTAAAGAATAAAGAAATTCAATCTGGTACTTTTATAAAAAAATATGTCAGTTTCACTTGTAATATCCATCATTTTGTGTCAACTATTCATACCTCGATTCGTTATAGAAAACCAGCGAATCAGCGTCGACTAGTATCACCTCCCATTCCCACGTGACCATGAGATTAACACCGGAAATGTCTTCAAAGATGAGATGTCGCTCTTCTGCGTGGAAACATGTTGTTGGGACATTACAGAGCGGTACCTTTAAATACTACAGCATCGCTTGGATCGCACGGATCGCTTACTCTACTTCGTAATTGCAAAAGCCAGGATATTAAGTATACAAATAAACGGTCCTAGTGACTATCCCATCATGGATTCGAAACTTGGCTTGGTAAAAAAAGAAAAAAGCCATGATATTAATGTTAGGGTTGGGGTTAAAGTTAGTTCTGGGGTTGAGATTAGTGTTTGGGACAGAAGGGTTAAAATTACTTTCCATAGCAATCCAAGTGATCCAAGCGATCAAAGCGATTCAAGCGGTCCTGCAGTATTTAGAGGCACCCCTTTTATTTAACTAGGTTCATGCAACAACCGATAAGAGCCTTGCTTAAGGATGCAACTGAACATTTAGTGGCTAGTTTCAATCTTATCACAAGTTCGCTAGGTGCCAGGCGAGCCGAATAAGATAGCGGCGTTGCCGGTTTGATTCATTCGTATTTCATACTAACATGTACATATAGAAAAGCACATGCACATACTCGTACAGATTGTTTAAGGGATATATTTTACCATTATATTTTTCAAATGCAGTCTGCACTAAAATATGTTTATTTAACAACTTGTAGACGGGTAAACATGTGGCGCAGTTACCTGTGTCTACGCTATAAACAAATATAAATATACTACATCTGTACGGTCGTGTGACCAAATGGTGAGCGCGACCGATACACCATATACCGACCTATACAAAAACGGTCAAAGTGACCGTCATGGGTTTGAACCTTGCCTCGGTAAAAAATATATATAAATTAACCACGCGTTTTTTCGGTAAAGCATTAAAATAAACCAGTTGTGGAAATGTGTTGATTTATATCCATGTAGTAATACGTGCAGGTTTCCAAATAGTTATTTTGTGCCCTGTAATCAACTGTATTCATGCCGGTATGTGTGTAATATTCATTTACCTTGGTATGTAACATTCTTTGCGTGCATTTTGTATTATATAACCCGACGTGTTTTGCTTTAATTTCATTCACTTTGACAACCAAGTACCTCCAATACAAGAATACAACAAAACCTTACCGAGCAGTTTAAATAGCCTCAGAGTTGTGTATGCTAAAGTGAGCGTTGCAAGGACAGGGTCTGGTGAAGCACTGATCTTCTCCATAATGAACCTCGCTTCCGAGCAGTTATCGGTGGTTCCATTGTCGTTGCATATCGTGAACCCATCTATTCGTTCAACTAAGTACCTGGGTGTTTAGCAATATTTGTTTAGTTCGGCACGTATATTACGACTTTAGTACTCGCGTACTTTTTTCCAACGGATTCTAACTGGGACTACTTTTTATTAACTGTTTAAAAAAAATGATTTGTTAAAAATCGTTGTTAATTTTTTTTTAGTTAAACTACGTTTGAAAATTACGTATTTTAAAAATCGGCACGTATTACGACTTTAGTACTTACGTACTGTTTTCAACGGATCCTATAACTGGGAATAATTTTTATTTACTGTTTTACCGGGCTTTGTTCTCGATTAGCGGAATAAAGCGCAGGTTTTAAGCATTTTGTGTATGATTTGGTTGCATTAGCTTTAGCTACCGATATTCTTCAGAGTTCTCTAAAAATAAATATCAGTTCTGCTAGTTAACCAGTGACACTCTGTTCTTTCACATGGATGATGAACCAGTTTATTTTTATTACCAAGAAGCTAGTATCTTTACCCCGCTTATCGTGATAATTTACAAATCAGGCATCAGCTCCACTTGCAAACCATAAATTTGGCCAAAACAAGTTTAAAAAACAACTTTAAACAATGTTGTCCGACAGGTTAGTCTGTGCCGTTCAGCCAAAATATTGCAGGTTCGAAACTGGTCGCTAGCTAGTCGGTTGTGTCCTTGGACAAGGCACTTAACAAGCGGATTAATGGGTTCTACCAAATTAAAGAAACGTGTCTAACATAAACAACACACTGCAATAGCTCCGGTAACCCGACGGTGGGCGCGAGGTGATCTGACGATTGCCCGTGTGTTAACCCACTTAGTTTTCCCATTCACGGGGATAAACATAAATATTCTATCATATACCAAACATCTGATTCAAACACAGTACAAACCCACCTCACAGCCTCCTCTTGAATACATGATCCAAACAACTTAGGGATCCCGGGTAACCCCCTCAGCCCATTGAGGTAATCGACCTCTCGTATTGCTGTGTGGTATTTGTATTCGTCGGCAGGGGTCCGCAAATTTCTGTGTAGAACGTTGTAACAAGGTAAGCATTGGCTAACGATTGAGGGGTGCGGAATGCTTTCGAGCGAATGTAGTTTAAGTTATTCATCTAATCTCTACAATAATTCAAAGCGGGAAAATAGACCAAAAATCGTTGTTATTTGAAATATACATTTAAATATCGGTAAGTAATGCAACGGTAAGCTGTATACGGCGCTACCAGTATTCACAACGAAGAAAACTACAAACACGAAGATGCAAATTAAAACCCCATTTTCTCTTGTATCTTCTAGGAATATATTACATTTTGAGGTAATCTGCCAATTTTATATATATATATATAAAATACCCAAAATTTAGTTTAAATTTATATTATTGTAAGAGACCGATATTTACGTCTATATAAGCTTAAGTGTACTATATCTTGTGTTTATAAAATATGTATATAACTACAAAATGCTGTTTAATATGTATTGACCTGTTAGCTTCTTTGAATGCAACCGGAAAGGTGACGTCATCGATTCGCACCTTCATAAATGAGATGCCTCGGTTCCCAAAGTTGTTCTCTTTAATTGCTTTGGTGGTGTTTGGCAATTTGTAAAAGTCTTTGCAGCTGAAGTAATCGGTCTTAACGGTTTCCGGCTTTGCAGCTTCCTCGTCCAATTGAAAGAATCTACCCCGAGTCCTTTGCTTGTCCACTATTGAATCTTCTAACGCTTTCATTGAGCTTTCAAGAACGGAAATGTCGTTATTCCACTTTCTTTCTAACTTCTCGACACTGTTGCAAGACCTTTTTGCTCTGGGTATATTCCTGAAGGAAAGGTGCAGACTATACAGTAGACATATCGCACTCACAGATAAGAGAATTTTCTTCTGTTTTTGAGCGCACATAGCTTGTATTCTGTTACAGTATTTCGATACCGAGTGTACAAATTGCGGCCTATCCAGTCCGGTTTTAAATTTTGCCTCTGGCAAGTCTGTAGTATTTATTATTCGCCGAAATTCGCCAAACGTGCTGATCACTGAAATTATAGTGGTGAATCCAGCCCGGTAGTAAATGCGTCATTAACACGTCGACGAATACGATCGATCGCACAACTTAAATGCATGATTTTGTACAAAGTTTATAAAACGTCAAGCTCAGGGCCATAGATAAACACCGTTCGATATATAAAAAAAACTGACTAAGAAACGAGTCGATCATGGGATCGAAACTGGGCCAAGTAAAAAAAGAGATAAACACCGTATATTTAAATAAAAAACGCCAAACATTCTTACCGCATGCTTTACAAGCGTCTGATAAGTCAGACGTTTAAAATTGGCCAATTGACCTCAAATCGTAATATATTCACAGAAAAAAAACAAGAAAAAATGCGGGTTTATTTTGCACGCATCTTCGTATTCGTAGTTTTCTTCTTTGCGAATACTGGTAGCGTAATGACGCCAGGATCCAAAGGTAAAAGTCGGTTGAACGTTGAGAATTGGAGATCGCTCCCAGACAGAATCACAGAGCTGCCAGGAGTGATGAACATGCCGACGTTCAACATGTTTTCGGGATACTTGGACGCCTCGGACAGCAAAAAGCTGCACTACTGGTGACTTTAAATTTATTTTTTACTTGTATTATATTATGATCAGCGGTCAATATGTTTTAAACCTTTGTATTTTTTCTGGCCTCGGCTCAGAATCGATTTAATTATTTTGAAATAGCGCCCTAATGCCCTGATTAAAATTGAAGTATAATGACAATTTAAAATACGTGGAGAAAACAGGTGCTTTGGTGGTTGGTTGGCGTGCTTATACCTATAGCACTAAATCTGTCCTGAGTTCTCCAACTATAATCAGACTCCGAATTGACTCCGTCTCGGAAGGTTTCTTTACTGTATCTTATAAACTAATACAGTAAAACAAAACAGTTAAACTGATTGACTGGACATGCCTATAGACCAAATCCCTTGGTGTTGCAAAGACTGTTTAGTTAACATGTTGTGTGACCGAATGGTGTAAATGTCCTACCGATTAGTCTGGCGGTTTAGTGCGACGCCTTTCAACCGAAGGGTTACAGATTCAAACTGTTCGCTAGTTAGTCGATTGTGTCCTTGGGCAGGGTTCTTAACGGACATTGCATGAACCCAGCGGTTTATTGGGTTCTACTAAATTGAAGGAACGTGTGATTTATACATAATACACTGCAATAGCTTCCGTAACCCCACGGTGGGTGCGAGGTGATCTGACGATTACCCATTTGTTAACCCCATTTTTTTTATTCACGGGGATAAACATGAATATCCTATCCTATCCTAATGTGAAAACGGACGTAGTTACCAGCCCAAAAACATAAGTCCAGGTAAAAACACCACTGTCATTTTCTTTTATCCGAGTTAAGCATGAATAAACTACATCATATATCCAATCACAGGTTGCATTAAGTCCATTCACTTTCATGTTTCGGTACATAATTTATCGATAAGTTTTTTCGGTACATGGGTTATCGATAAGTTCTTTCGGTACATAAATTATCGATAAGTTCTTTCGGTACATATCGATAAAAGAACTGAATCTTACTTGTTTGTTTTAATTTCAAATCCATAGCGGCTTATCCCTCTAGCCATGTTGACAATCGTGGGAAACTAAAACAAGCCAAAGTTGCAACATCCATTTTTAATCGAAAACGGGATAGTAAACTAGACGCTCATATAGCTGGTAAATATTTACTAATATATACGCATAAACTCCTCAGGTTAAACGAATGCACGAATTCGAATTCCAATGTGCTCTTGGTATGGTACAACGGTGGTCCTGGCTGTAGTTCTCTAGATGGATTCTTTGTGGAACATGGTCCTTATAAGGTTCGATCTCTATGTATTTCTGTGAAATTTCTTACGATTGTATAATTACATCGATAACTGTACGGTCGTGTGACTGAATGGTTTGCGCGACCGATACATATAACGACTACTATAAAAAACGGTCCTTGTGCCTATAGCCCAACTTGGGTACAAAACTTGGCTCGATTAAAAAAAATAATAATAAATTACATCGATAACTAACATGTAAAAATAACCACAGACACATTTAGCTATGTGTTCATATAAATAGTTTATATTTCGGTTACAACTCATGTATATTTTGAAAATTGAAATTATTTTAATAAAAATTAAATCCACTTATAATTTGAAGTAAAATTTTTAATGTAATTTATTTTTCGTAGTTTAACAAAGTGAATGGAGACTTGGAAGAAAACCCGTTTTCATGGAACAAACTCGCCCATACCTTGTACATTGAATCACCAGCCGGAGTCGGCTTTTCGTATGACAGCAACCCGAGTCATATCTACAACGACAGCATCGTAAGGGTTGCGCTACCGTTTTACAATGATACGATGTAAAAAATACCGGGTGCCTTTAAATACTACAAGAGCGCTTGGATCACTTAGATTGCTATGAAAGTAATTCTAACCCTGTCACAAGCACTAATCTCAACCCCAGAACTAGCTTTAATCCTAACCCTAACATTAATATCATGGCTTATGCAATTACGAAGTATAGTAAGCGATCCAAGCGATTCAAGCGTTCCATACGATTCAAGCGCTCCAAGCGATCCTGTAGTATTTAGAGGTACCAAAAATACCGATGAATCTTGTTCATATTTGTTACCCCGCACTTTAAAATGGACGTTCCTGGGTTCTCAGAGTGGCGCGGCAACGGAGTTTCGTCAGTATAAACTGGTCGGTGTATTGGGGAGGGGTTGGCAAACTTTTGCGCTTAAAGAGCCATTTTAACCGATATTCCACAAATTATAAATTACTGGAAACCGCAAAACTAATAATATGTCGAAATAAAATGAAAGAGAGTATATATATATATATACCGACTCTTATACAAAAAACGGTCCTGGTGTCAAACTCGTCATGGGTTCTAAACTTGGCTCGGTAAAAAAAAACTATGTGAGATAAAAGACGTGAGTATCTTCCATTTGTTTCAATTAAGCATCGGTATTAAACACTTTAACCGGTCGCTACTTGCTAATAAAATTAAAAAGAGCCACACGCGGCTCCGAAGTCGAAGGTTGCAGAGCGTGGGTATTGAGCCACGGGCAGTTTAACGTTAATGCCCGGCGACTATTAAAGCATAGCAATTTCGACTGTTAAAGGAATAGCATTGCGACTATTAAAGCATATCAATTTAGACTGTTAAAGGAATAGCATTGCGTCTATTAAAGCATAGCATTGCGACTGTTATAGCATATAGCATTGCTACTGTTAAAGCATAGCATTGCGACCTGTAAAGCATATAGCATTGCGACTGTTACTGCAGGATAGCATGTAGTTGGTACAAAAGATAGCAATTTGCTATTGTTGGTTAACAAATATATGTGTTAAAACAGGCAGAATAATAATTACACGAACAATCATCGCTTATTAACTATTTTGGAGTCTACTTTTGTAAAATTATCAAAAGAAAAATCACTTTATGTGCGACTTGGGGGGGTTCCCCCAAAACGTCTTTCGAACTATAGAAATAACAACCGAATTAATTACATGTTGGAATGATACAATCGTTTAGAAAGAATAATAATTGTTTCCTTTATTCTTAGGGGCATTTCAACATTTTTTAAGGGGCATTAAAAAACAAGTTTCCCTTTTTTGTTAAGCAAGGTGTCCCAAAGAGAAAGGCTGTTACTCAATATACACTAATATAAAGTCTTAAATTATTTTACATGGGTACCACTTGTAAGAGCCGCACCAACAGTATAGAAATAACTTTATTTCTGAACGACAAGAAAATCAATAGTACCATGTATCGATTTTAAAAGTATGGTCTGCATCTACCGTAACTTGAGTCAGGTGATTCCAGTTATTCACTATTGTGAAGAGTTTGCCGCTTCACCTATCGGTTAGTCTGGCGGTTTAATGCGACGCCTTTCAATCAAAAGGTTGCAGTTGCGAAACCGGTCGCTAGCTAGTCGGTTGTGTCTTTTCCCCCACGGGGATAAACATGATTATTCTATCCTATCCTATTTTTGACACATATGTGTAACTTGAGTACCAAGTATGATAACACAATTTTTTAATATTGACCAGAAAACCATGGCCAGATTTAAATTACACCTATATCCAAATCACAGTGGATTCATGTATACTGTGTCTGTGTTTAGATGCTATCTACCCATTTAATTATTAGACAGTACCAAACTTCCGTGTATCGAATTGATGGTAGATAAAATGACAAGCGTTTAAGAAATACAGTATATATGTATGGAATATAAATAACAAAAAAATGTCTACAGACTGCGCAAGAAAATCTTCACGCTCTTGAAAGCTTCTTTATAAAGTTTCCGACGTACAGGAACAAAGATCTTTATTTAAGTGGGGAGAGTTACGCTGGTGTGTATGTTCCAGCGCTAGCTTCGGCAATCGTGCAACAAAATACTTGGATGGCAAGAAATTTGAGGGTGGGTCATTATATAATACATCTTAGGTTTTGAATATGTTGCATGGATTTTAAGTCATAATTGGGTTTAAGGCATGAGTACTGACCAAGTGGCATTTTTGTTAAAGCATTTCATCTTGGGGCAAAACAAGTTTATATGACAGAGTCACTAAATGTACTTACCGTGGCTTCCCTATTAAAAGCTATATCGGCTAAATACGAAGTGAAAAATATGTTCTTATTCCGACGGGTTAGTCAGGTAGTTAGGTGCGTCGCCTTTGAGTCGAAAGGTGGCAGGTACAAAACTGGTCGCTATAGTTATACTTGCCTGTGTCCATGGTCATCATGTCACAATGCAATCGCTCCGGTAACCCGACGGTGGGCGCGAGGTGATCTGACGATTGCCCGTGTGATAACCCCCTTGGTTTTCTCATTCACGGGGATAAACATGAATATCCTATCTTATCCTAACTTTATATACTTTAAATTTACTCCCCATAGGGTTTGCTGATCGGAAATGGTCTTATGCATTTCGAATACAACCAAGCGTCGTTGATATACTTCGCCTACTACCATGGTCTATTCGACAGAAGATCATGGACAGAGCTGCACCGGGCTTGCTGCCCATCTGCCAGCAAACGTTGCATGTTTAATGCAATAATGGAGTCAGATTGCCGAGTCGAGGTGAATGGTGCTATTTTGTTATTGAGATAAGCTATAACCCATTCTGGGTCCAGTCCTTAAGAGTCGAAAGATCTGGCGGTTAAATGCGACGACTTTCAATCGAAAGGTTGTCGGTTCAAAAATGGTCGCTAGGTAGTCGGTTGCGTCTTTTAGCAAGGCACTTAACGGACATTGCCTGAACCCAGCGGATTAATGAGTTCTACCAAAATGAAGGAACGTGTGAATCATACACAACACATTGCAATAGGTGCGGTAACCCGGCGGTGGGCGGGAGATAATCTGACGATTGCCCGTGTGTTAACCCCTTGGTTTTCCCATTCACGGGAAAAACATGAATATCCCATTCCATCCTTCCCATATTGTGGATTTGTTTATACCAAAATAGTTTATTTCTGATGCCAACACACCGGCTTATATTTGTATTTAATAAACATAGCCTTTTTAGTTTAAAAAAGAAGAGAAATGAAAGTAATTATTTCCTTCTTTAGATTTTAAAAGTGGAGGAACTTGTTTGGAACAATGGGATTAATGTTTACAACTTATACTCACCTTGTATGACTGAGTCTCAACGCGAGTTATCCAAGCTCAACAGTTTCAGATCTCTCTTTAACGAGGCTGCGCTGGAAGAACCTTTTCTAGAGGACAGTATTCTGGAAATGGTAAGTACGGTGCAGCTGCGGCTTATACACAAGATTTAAAAATTTGGGTTAGGCATACATATACAAAGGGTGGTTAATTAAGGGCCGGGTAATGAATAAAGAAATCAGGGTTAAGCATTTTTATAAAAAAAAGGGTTAAGGGTTATGCATACAAGTCCGACCGGTTAGTCTGGCGGTTTAGTGCGACGCCTTTTAGCCGAAGGTATATGGATTTGTCGCGAGCTAGTCGGTTGTGTCCTTGAAAAAGGCACTTAACGGACATTGCCTAACCCAGTGGATTAATGGGTTCTAATAAATTGAAGGAGCATGTTAAGTAATACACAACACACTGCAATATAGCTCCGGTAACCCGTCGGTGGGCGCGAGGTGATCTGACGATTGCCTGTGTGTTAACCCCCTTGGTTTTCCCAGATACGGGGATAAACACGAATATCCTATCCTATCCTTATATACACAGGGTTTAAAAATTTAGGATTAGGCTTACAAGCCGTAAATTTATTGTCTTCAATGTAGCCGTTAAACCTTAATTGAGTTGCAAGTAAAGACAACGGCAGATTACCACACGATAAAACATGATTTCATTTGGTTTTTACTTAACAGAGGAAACCAATGTCGGAAAGATCCCTGTCGTTAGTACCTCCGTGCACAGATGCATCAGTTGTCACCGATTACTTAAATCGAGCTGACGTACAAGCGGCACTGCACGTCCGAGAAACCAACTGGCAAATATGCAGGTTTGTACTGAGCAATTGTAATAGGATAGGATAATCATGTTTATCTCCGTGAATGGGAAAACCAAGGGGTTTAACACACGGTCAATCGGCAGATCACCTCTCGCCCACCGTCGGTTTACCGGAGCTATTGCAGTGTGTTGTGTATGATAGACACGTTTCTTCAATTTTGTAGAACCAAATAATGCGATGGGCCCAGCAGGCAATGTCCGTAAAGTGCCTTGCCCAAGGACACAACCGACTAGCTAGCGACCACAGTTTCGCACCTGCAACCTTTCGATTGAAAGGCGACACACTTAACCGCCATACGAACAGGCCGGACAAGCTTTGTAAACTCAAACTTCCTCCCTGGCAATAAAAACGCTTATAAAAAAAAACAATTAGTAAATCATTGGTCACTTACATTACGCTATGAAATATTCTTTATCGTCAAATTTAGACATGTTTGAAAATGCCAAACAAATATTTTTCTACTTTCAGAGTTATCTATGTGTATTGGGTGTAATTGTATGACTATCTTTATAACGATTATACTGAATATTCTTTTGTCATAGGCTGATATGTGGTTTGTTTTTATATTTTTATTTAACGAGTCTAGCTTATATGACAAACGGTCCTAATTGGCATGTTTTTAAGTGACGTTATTCATGGGGAATACGACCGACAAGTCCTAGACACCGGACCTTACATTCAACGGATTCTTGACACCTTGGTAAGAAGTTTTTGAGCTATACTTAGACTAGACTTGTATTTATAGGCCCTATTTGAAAAAAATGGGACACATATTGTTTTGACCGTTTTTTAGACCAGACTTGCACATATCTTACAATAACATATATGTGTAATAATCATTAACAAGATCGATTGGTTAGCTCAAGGACCCATACGTTTGTACTTACAGAAAACAAACTATATACTCGGTGTAAAAATACAAAGCGTGGTTAGTGACCCTGTAGCATGAATATGTGTCATATAAATTATGTTTTACAAATATAGTGGTGGTTAAATACGTGGTTGACACTTTTAGAAGTGTTAGTGTTGGATAAAGTCCAGTCTGTTCTTAATCGAGCTTCTTGAAGAACGGAAAAAAACAAACAAATTCGAAAATGTTTAATGCAACAAACGCTTATCACCATTAGAAATAAAAAATACAATATATATTCAGTGATGGGATTCAAAAGGTTCGCACGGGTTCGGTCGAACCTGACCTTGGAACGTCGGGATAATCACCGATTCGATTCTTGCTTTTCTAGCAGACATTAGACCTTTTAGGGAACCTATTGTTAGTAAGTTCGATACAAAAGAGAACATATTCATAAAATTTTGAATCCCATTACTGTATAATATATCTATACATAAAAGACATTAGTCAAATATGCAATTTTGACTTTCTTAAACAATGTGCCAAACAGGAGGACGTTCGTATTTTTCTCTACTTCGGGGACGTGGACATGGCATGCAATTTCATGGGCGGAGAATGGTTCGTTAACGGACTTGGATATGAGGTCGGTTTCGTTTATGTTCCGTCCTATACATATTCTTGTTTAATGAGTGAAGCTTATCAGTCCGCCCGAAAAAGGTAGCAGGTGCGAAACTGGTCGCTAGCTAGTCGGCTGTGTCCTTGGGCAAGGCACCTTACGGACATTGCCTGAACCCAGCTGATTAATCGGTTCTACCAAATTGAAGGAACGTGTCTATCATATACAACACACTGCAATAGCTCCGGTAACCCGTCGATGGGCGCGAGGTGATCTGACGATCGCCCGTGTGATAACCCCCTTGGTTTTCCCATTCACGGGGATAAACATGAATATCCTATCCTATCCTATCCTATCCTTATGTAAATAAGCTTAATTAAGTGAAGTTTATGTAAAAAAAGTTTATGTAAATAAACTTAAAGCTTATGTAAAAAAGTTAATAATTGAAGATTATGTAAATGGTCATAAACCTTTTACTGTTAAATCTTTCTTTTAGGTAGAGAAAACCCGTCGATTATGGAGGACGCCTGATGAAAACGGAAACCCTCAAGTCGTTGGTTTCTACAAACAGTTTGACAGATTAATTTATGCGACAGTTTTGGTATGTGTTTGTAGCCGTAAAGGCCAACTATAATTATTTAGACATAACTAAAATACAAATTCTTTAAATGTCTTAAAGTCAACCGGGTATTTAGTTTATTATTTATATAAACTTACTTTTTATATTTTTAAATCAGATGAGGATGTTTGCAATGGGGAAAATTTATGTTTTTATAAACATATGCATAAGCGCATATGATCCTTTGGATATATTTGAGACAAGGTCTTGAATTTACAAGTAAAGCATCCTAACGGCCGGTTAGTCTGGCGGTTATGTATGTGGCCTTTCTATTGAAAGGTTGTAGGTGCGAAACTGGTCCCTAGCTAGTCGGTTGTGTCCTTGGGCAAGGCACTTTACGGACATTGCCCAAACCTAGCTGACTCTTGGGTTCCACCTCTTGGGAATATGTGACCTAGGACATAAAATATCACACAATATCCTTTTAACTGAAGATATTACGAAATTGCTGTGTGGCTTATAAAACACGCGGGGTCCGTCAAATAGTCCGCTTACTTTATCATTTTGGGCAACACTGAAAGGACGGAAAGCGGGAAGAAGGGAAAGACTGCACACTAAAACTAAACCAATCCTAAACAGTAATCTTAGCTTTAGAACTAACCCTTACTGTAACCCCATGTTTAAAACCGGCTATAATGCCATAATTTGTATTTTAGTGTGCAGTTTCCGCTTTTCCTTCTTTTTTAGTTTTTTTGTTCATTTTTACCTCACACTTGACCAGGAGTGTGGCCCGATAAACGAATATACTGCGACAAACACGGCAATCCGACCGCGGGGAAGCTCTTTGTCGCCATCTTGTGTGTGCCTTCCGGATTTCCGAACTAACCCTTAATCAATAATTGAAAATTTCTAACATAAATTGCGTTTGTGCTTAAGATTGACATAAATTACGTTTTTGTTTAAGTTATTACCATCACACATTTTTTAAGCAATCGCTTTTATTGACAGGGTGCGGGCCATATGGTGCCGATGGACAAGCCAAGGGTGGCCTACACAATGGTGGAAAGATATCTTAACGACGAACCGCTGTAACTGAATAAATTTGTTATGCGTACATAAATAGAGACGTTTTGCCGTCTTTTTCCGTTCCTGTGTGGTGATTATATTCGTTTGCCATTTTTAAAAACTGCGGCAAAAAATGAATAAACTAAACTAATTCAAGTTAGTTACACAACAATACGATTATCTTTATCTGCTGGATCGGTTGTTAGTTTTAAAATTCGGAAAGGCAAAAGTCTGACGAAAAATCGCCAGCATTAACCTTGCCAATGTTGGACTTCGGCCGATTATATCGCCAATTATAATTTTCTATGATAAAGTGCATCCACAATTTTCAGATATGATATGGCATTGTTTATGGGTCAATATCAGAATCGTAGAAAACTATTTTCATTCTAGAAAAAATGATTTTCAATGAACATTTTTGAGTAAACTTTTGTGTCAAGAAATAAATCTTTACCACTTTGCAGTGTATAAAGAAGCCTGCAGTAGAATTAAAAATAAAAACGAATTGATGATATGAGTGTTTAACACTGGTGTCAAGGGACATTATTGAAATTTTATTTTTTGATTTCCCGCTACCGTGTGCTTTTCTTTATTTATAAATTCACACGACATATATTAAAACAAATCCATTCGTATGCTAGTAGAAAAATAACTAATTGTGTATAAGCCTACTAAACTGGTGGCCAAAGTTAAAAGTTGTGATCTTTGTTGCATCACGTAAGTGTTTTCTTACATGCAAAGTGAATTAATATCCTACTTCTATGGCTTTACTCGTACGCCCTTCATAACAATGTTCACATTTTATTCCGTGCTGTTTTTGGTTATTTTACTGGGCGTAGTTTCGAACCATGGTGGACTCACTAAAGCCGTGTTTGGGGATATAAGTAAGTATGTGTATCGGTTGCCTTAACCATTAGACAGTATCAAATAATCAGTGGCAGGTATGAAACTGGTCGCTATAACTAGTCGGTTGTGTCCTTTGGTAAGGCACTTTACGTACATTGCCTGAACCCAGCGAATTAAAGGGTTCTACCAAATTAAAGGTACGTGTCTATCATATAGGCCTACAACACTCTGCAATAGCTCCGGTAACCCGAGGGTGGGCGCGAGGTGATGTGATGATTGCCAGTTTGCTAACCCCCTGGTTTTCCCATTCACGGATAAACATGAATATTCTATCCTATCCATTATTTTTTGTTTGTTAAGTAGACAGTACAAAATCATTATTTTATGTTTGTAAAGTAAAATATACAAAAAGATCCTTTAGCATCAATTTTACGTTTTAAAGAAAACTACGATTTGCATGACATGAACCCTTTAATATTTTCAATTATAACCGATTATTTGTAAAGATACCTTCGTCCTGTCTGATTTAGTTTTTCTGTACCACAAAGGGGAATCCCGGACGGTAGACTTATATGTAAATGAGAATCGCAAATACAAAGTTTAAAAAAAAGTTTTTAAATATAAGTTAGTTAATATTTACATATTTATTCTCGATTATACATTTTTTATTTTCTTAAAATTCTTTCGTCATTACTATGATTGTGTAATATTAATGAATTGAACATAATAGTTTTTCGAATAAACTGTTTTGTTTATTGTAAATGAAAGATTTTGAAATATTACAGATGTAGGCGTGTTAAGCGATCGAGATAGCACTTTTTAAGCCAGAAAGTAAGCTGGTGTGCGCACAGTATGTCTAATATATGTTAAGTTATGTTAAAAATCTTGATGCACAGTTGATATTGTCTAGATTTTAATATATAAACAGTAAATAGTTAATGTTTTAAGCTATTTGACCGAGGTTTAAGTATTTAAGAGGGTTTAGTGTCGGATATTAAATTACACATAATTTAAAATTACAAACTGTTATCGCACAAAAAATATGTCTTCCGCAAAAAAATATGTCAGCATTTTTTTTATTTAACTTTAAACTGATTATTAAAGGGACATTCATTTTAAATGTTAGTTGTAGTATAAAAAAGTACAAGTCTATATGGTAGCATATTTTACTTTTGTTGTATTATATGCCTATTTTATAGATTTATCTTGGCTGCTCCACAAAAGTGTTTGTTATAGATATGTCCATGTCCATAAATGCAATAACTATACTATATTTAACTGGATTTAATACCTTGACAAGATTCAACTCATTTATCTATATCTAATTAATAGGATCACCCATTGCCTGTTTGTAGATATAGGAATGCTATCTAACAATTTGTCTTCAAATGCAATAAGGTTGTCAGATGTACCACCTGAAATTCTAACCCGTCTTGGCTCCTATCTTAACAATGAAGGCCACAATGGATGGAATGCCATTGTTACCCTTTTGCAACGGTCTGAAGCACTAAGGTAAAATAATTACCTGATTAATAAAGTATGGAGCAATTTGAAGAAGTCTATATACTTGTTTCGAAAATGTAAAATTAGCAGCAGTGTCATATTTAAGTTAATTAATTCATATCCAACCGGTTAGTCTGGCGGTTTAGTGCGTCGCCTTTCAACCGGAAGGTGGGAGGTTCGAAACTGGTCGATAGCTAGTTGGTTGTGTCCTTGGCCAAAGCACTTTACGGACATTGCCTAAACCCAGCGGATTAATGGGTTCTACCAAAATTAAAGGAACGAGTCTATCATATACAACATACTGATAGCTCCTGTAACCCGACGCTGGGCGCGAGGTGATCTGACGATTGCCCTGTGTTAACCCCCATGGTTTTTCCATTCACAGGGATAAACATGAATATCCTATCCTATCCTAAATATATGCTCGTTTTGTTTATTCAGAACTATTTTTTGGTAATTAAGTAATAGATCATAGATGCAATGGTTTTAATACTTATTTATTTTTGCAATCTCAAGTGCCATCAGTCCTATGTTATTAGTGACAGTCAATTCCACAATATTTATTAACAAAATCATATACGAATATCGTATTGTCTTTAAATCTCTTAGCCAAGGAAGATACTATAAAATGTTCAGTGCAATGATCCACATATTTCCCATTTGATATTTTCCAGTACCGATGAAGTAGCCAGTTTCATGGAGAATCCAGCCTGTGCCAATTCCCCTGTACTATCTTATTTAAAAAGCAGTCAACAAACAGTTGATTATTTACTGTCTTGTCTCCGCCTACATCAATGTACCTCTGCTGCCAATAGTTTCACAAAAGACATCAGTAAGTTATTTGTTTTTGTTGTAATATGTAAATAATTGTAGACCTAAAAGGTTATGCCTTGTTAGCTAGGGGCCATTGAACTGTGTAATAAATATTTGTTAATAGAAATAAAGGATTTTATCTTAGAATCTATTTATTATAAAATTACAGCAATAGGCTACATATGAATTACTATGTTTTAGGCCTGTGAACTCATTTGTAATTGTATAACTGTGTGTGTTTTAGGTATAGACATTTGAATATAATTGTTATGTTGATCCAAATGGCTTAAATTGGCCAAAATAGCATAAGCAAGCCTGTTATGTTGGGGATGTAATATAAGTCCAAGAATGCTCTTATCATTACTGGTATCTCTCGGTTTTATAAGAGTTGAGTTATAATGAATACTAACCACTTTATGTCAAGGGAGTTGTGGGATTTAGAGATAAAGTGGGAAGTAGCATTACAACAGTTCGGGCAACGCTAAAGGCAGGGAAAGCGGGAAGGAGGGAAATTGTTCACAAAAACTATTGAAATTAATTTTAACCCTTAACACTTTCCTAAACACTATTCTTAGCCCCAGAACTAATCCTAACTCTAACCCCTTGTTTAAAAATAACTCTAATTTCTTAATATTTAGTTTAGTGTGCAGTTTCTATCCTTCCCTCCTTTCCCGCCTTCCTTCCTTTTTCCCCCAACAGTTTAGCTCTGATAAAGGTGCAAATACCATGTAGTCGAATACCAAAAACTTTGTTCAACATTGATATTAAGTCTCTACTAAAATACCTATTCAGATATATATTTTACCCCCAAGAATACCAGTTAACACTGACTGGATACCTAGAATTGCACAACATTGTATTTGCAATTGACATGAATGTTGAATTACAGATAGATGGATTTCCGAAACAGTTCAACCTCAAGTGAGTACCTTAACCATAACATATTCTATGTTTTAAATGTTAAATTTAATATGTAGTAGTACATACTCGCAGATAGGTTGCACTTTTTTTCTTATATTTGAAAAAATATAGGTCCGACCAATCTGCTGGACATAAGTGCAAATTGCCACCAAGTCAGAACAAAATTGAAAGTTTTCTGGTATTGCAAATACCGTATTGAAAATCGTATGGTCTGCGCTTGCGTACATGAACTTTTTATCGCTTACATGTCACATGTGTCGATAAACTCATTTTGATTATATTAAGCCCTACAAAAAACACAATAGGAAGTTAGCCTATCTTTGCAAAATAGCTAGTGAAAGGGCCTTTTAAATCCCTCGATTTTTAATACGATTTATGTGCGAGTTAACTCTAAATTAAACTTTTTTAACACAAAACTAATAGTGCAACCTACCGGCAAGTATATACGGTAAATAAACAACCAAAAATGTACTGGGTATAGTATATTGTATGGTAAGTTAATGAATGACATTAACATTAACAAAGTACACTAATAACATTTTCTTTAGTTTTGCTCTTTTTGGCTATGAATAGTATAGGATATTCATGTTTATCCCAGTGAATGGGAAATCGATGTTTAGGTTATAGTGCATAGTAACTATCAAACAGTTACTTGTATCAATCTTTACCATGGGCACTTTTGTGTTAATCAGCAAGGCACTTAACCATTGTTGCATTGATCCAGTAAATTTGATTGGATCGTTTATTAATGCTAAATGTAAAGCACAATTCAACTACATAGGCGGCCAGGCATGAGGTGATGTGTTGTAACAGCTGTTGTTGCTTCATCTGTGGGAATTAACATAACCACCCTGTGCAGCATTTTGATTAATTAAAATGTTTTAAACCAGGGATGTCCAACCTGCGGCCCGCCTGAGATTTTTGTGCGGCCCGTTAGTCATTTAATAGGTTTTGCAATAGAAATTTGATAGGTTCTGTGGCCCGTTAAATTAGTTCAAGTGACAATGTGGCCCACTACAATAAAAGGTTGAACATCTCTGTTTTAAACATTTGAATTTTTTCAGTCTTTCGTTGCACCAGCACCACCACATGACCCAACGCATTATCAGCAAATGAGCCGTCAGAATTCGTTCGCTGGTGGCTCCCATTCATTTCATTCTCCACAACAATCAACGATGTCATTCACCAACAACCTGAACAACCCATCCATGGTTTGTGTAACAAGTAGTTTCAATGCAAATTCACATAAATTCGTTGTTTTGTTGTAGTGTGTAGCGCTTTTTTGTTTTTGGCAATAGTCAGATCACCTCATGCCCATCGTCAGGTTGCCGGAGCTATTTCAGTGTGTTTTGTATCATTCACACATTCCTTTATTTTGGTAGAAGCCATTAATCCACTAAGTTGAGGCAATGTTCATAAAGTTTCTTGCCCAAGGACACATCCGACTAGCTAGCGACCAGTTTTGAACCTGCCACTCTTCGGCTGAATTTTAAATACACATTTCTCCCACACAGCATGTAGCGCTTTGTTATCTGTTTTAGACTACCGGTATAATCAACTTTAAACAGTGATACTCAACATCTCTTGTTTTATATATTTGCTGATAATTTCATGTTTATTACCAGTAATCATAATACAAAAGAAAGATTTGCTTACTTAATATAAGAGTAGAATTATCTTACAGAAACTAAACTTGTAATTTTGTCAGTCGGACTCTCATATATTCCGAGCAAATCATCTTTACTAATTTTTTCTTCTTCATTTGAAATCATTGTATTCTAATCAGACAAATGAAACAACTTTACAAGTTTACATTAACATTGCTCTTTAGATTAACATTAAAACATTTTATAATATATTAAATTAACATTAATAAATATAAATAAACATTAATAAATATAACTTTTTTTTAAGGATATAAAATAAAAATTGAATAACATTTTGTAGAATTTTTTTTATAAGAAAAACGAGACCTAAAACTTGTTTTCTAAAATAACAGTTATAAGACATTTCACATGGTTTTATAATTTTTGTATATATAGCCACCTTTGCATGGAATTGACCTCATGCTTATATTTTGTCCGGCTGGTTAGTCTGGCGGTTTAATGCGTCGCCTTTCAATCGAAAGGTTGGGTGAAACTGGTTGCTAGCTAGTTGGTAGTGTCCTTGGGCAAGGCACCTTAAGGACAATGCCTGAACTCATCGGATTAATGGGTTTTACCAAATTAAAGTAACATGTCTATCATACGCATTACACTGCAATAGCTCCGGTAACCCGATGGTGAGCGTAAGGTGATCTGACGATTGACGGGTGTTAACCCCCTTGGGTTTCCCGTTCACGGGATAAACATGATTATCCCGCCCTACTTTCAGCCTTGCATCCCCATTAAGTGCCCACCGAAAGCCACAAACCGGTGTCGTGTTGGGGAGGAATTGATGATGATTTGTAAAGTCGAGCTGGACCCTTCGCTAGCACAATACGTGCGGTTTATGGGACATCTGCCCCTCTTAGAAGAACTCACTCATGTGTCGACTGTCTCCGAGGAGAGGCCACTACAGGCCGGTGACTATCATTGTAGCGTATTCCCCCCGACCAATATTAGACTCACAACCCGTCCAGAA